>PVJO010007517.1:0-81294 GCA_004026905.1 Hystrix cristata
AGAAGAAAGACCACTGGGCATGGGGGTCATGCCTATAATCCCAGCATTCTGGGAGGCTGAGGCAAGAGAATCACAAGTTTGAGCCCAGCTGGCTAATTTAGCAACTGAGACCCTATTTAAAAATGAATTCGGAAGACAAGGAACCCCCATGCTGCGGATGTACCTCAGTGCAAAGGACCAGGCTTCAATCCCCAGTACAACCAAAGAATAAAATAAAAGTGGAGAGTTTCTGAACCCCATTTCTTCACATATCATAAAGATTGGCTCAATGCTGACTGGTGGACCCTACCTAGACTAGAGAGCAGATATACTCCTAAGTTAGTAGTATCCACTCTTAGCCAGAAGAAAAAGAGGTATGGCAATTCACACCAAGGCATAAAGGGAATTAAGAACAGGTCTGACCCAAAACAAAGAAATTACGCCTAGAAGAACTATAAGTGTTCTTTAGTAGAGGGACAGGATTAGGAGCTAGTGTTTGAGAACAGTTATACTCAAAAGGTAGAACCTGACAGAATCAGGAAGATATAAAAGAACACTGTACCTATAGTATAGAATGCAAAACTATAAAACTGCTAGAAGATAACAGAGCACCTATCTTTTGACTTTGGGCCAAAGACCTTAACAGGATCTCACCAAATAAAATATACAGATGGCAAATAAGCACATGACAAGATGCCCCACAGCCAGCTGAAGGAGCCCATGCCTATAGTCCCAGTACTAGGGAGGCTGAGACACGAGCATCATGTGTTAGAACCCAGGTTGGACTTCACAGTGAGACTCTGTCTTTTAAAAAAAAAAAAAAATGAAATAAAGACGTTTCACATCATGTGTCAATCAAAGGAAATACAGTTAAAACAAGATAGCACCACACACCTATTAGAATGGCCGAAATCCAGAAAACTGACCAAATGGTGAGGATGGGGAACAACAGGAAATCTCATTCACTGCTGATGGGAATGCAAAATGGTACACCACTCTGGAAGACAGTTTTTCTCACCATGTGATTCCACAATTGTGCTTTTGGTATTCAGCCAAAGAACTTACAAACTATGTCCACACAAAACCCTGCACACGGACATTTACAGAAAATTTATTCATGATTGCCAACACTTAGAAACAATCAAAAGGTCCTTCAGTAGGTGAATGGATTAGTAAACTGGGGTATATTCAAACAATGGAATAATTTCAGCACTAAAAACAAATGACCTATCAAGCCAATGAAAAGACACATAGGAACTTATTACTAACTGCAAGAAGCCATCTGAAAAGGCTCCATACTGTATGATTCCCTTATCTGAAATTCTAGCAAAGGTAAAACTACTGAAACAGTCAAATGTTAGTAAAAAGATCAGTGGTTGTCAGGGGCACAGCACAGAGAATTTTGGCGGGTTTGGGAGTGTTCTGACAATTGAACTCCGGGCCCCACACTGATCTATATTGTCAGCCTTTCTTGTTTTTTATTCCGAGACAGGGCTTCACTAAGTGGCCCAGGCTGGCCTTGAACTTCAGTTCCTCCTTTATTTTTGTTTTGGTTTTTGTAGACAGACTCTCACTATATAATTCAGTCTGGCCTTAAACCCACCATGTAGCCTAGGCTGACCTTAAATTTGGGGTGATCCTCCTGCCTCAGCCTTCCAACTGCTGGGATTACAGGCATACACCAGTATGTCCAGCTCAGCTCATTGTGCCTTAGCCTCAGGAGTAGCTGGGATTATAGGTGTACACCACCATACCCAGCTAGCAGAGAGATTTTTAAAGTATGATCTGTATGACATTAGTGGATATGTGTCATACATTTGTCCACACCCATAAAATGTACCACACTAAGAGGGAACCTTAATGTAAACTATGGATCTGGAGTGGTTATGATGTGCCAATGTAGGTTCATAAATAGTAACACATGAACTACCTGGGGGGAGATGTTGATAATGGGAGAGGCTGCACACGTGTAGGGGTACGAATCATATGGGAAATCCCCATATCTTCGTCTCGCCCCCAGTACTAGGGATTGAACCCAAGACCTTCAAACTGGGCTACAGAGCCAGCTCTTTTTTCACTTTTAATTTTGAGACAAGGTCTCTCTAAATCACTACATTGCCAGGCTGCCCTCAAACTGCAACCTTCCTACCTCAGCCTCGTAAAGTGCTGGGATCACAGGTGTGAGCCATTCTGCCTGATTCATTCCTTCCTCTTAATTTGACTGTGAATTTAAAACTGTTCTAAAAGCATTAAATCGGTAGAAAAAACACATCATGCACATACCATAGAGATTAGATTGAACTCATTTGGGAACTGGAAATTGACCCAGGAAATACAGGATTATGGATCAGGGTAGGGATTATTCCTGCAGCAAACAGGCTTTGTGGGTTTCATTTTAAACTACATTAAAAGCACCTTGCCAGGAAATTCTAACCCCAAACTACTGGTACTGAAAGTCTTTTGTAATAGTATATAATCTGTATCTGTTTATTTCTTCCTCTCAGGAAACTAGCTACAGGCATATCTGAAATGTTTCAGTAGAACAAGGCACATCTTTGTCACATCTGTAAATTAGGTTCACTGCAGAATAGATTAAAAATCTAACAGGATCTGCCAATGAAAGACATACAGTAACCACCTCTCCTCCCCTCACCCATATCCCATGATGAAATAGTTGCAACTTTTCCTGTTTTCCTTCCTTACTAATACATCCTTCCTTTAATTCCCACTCCACTGCCCTCTTTGAAGCCTTCCCTATCCTGTAATCACATAGTCCAGTTTTTCCTAGGGTTATCTCATCTTTTATTTGAGGCATCTTTTATTTATCCTAATCAGTAGAAGTGATACAGGAATTAAAAATAAAATACAGGCCAAATATCCTATGTTGGGACTAACACTAGTGAACAGTGTGTATCCAACAATTTGAAACAAGTATCTGAAAGTGTCAACAAAAGTCATATGATTTCCTAAAACTGGCTCTATTTTACTACAGATATTTAGGGAAGGGACTGAGGAGGTGAAAGTAACTACTGACAGGCTTTTGTTTTTCCATACTAGAATCAAAACTTTCAAGATAAGGAGGAAAGCCTTAAACTTCCTCTCATGACAACATGTCCTTCCACTTAGTCCAGAACCAACAAAAGACTGATGGTAGTAGTGGCTCTGCCCTGCTCTTCTCAGCTTCCTGAGGTCCTGGAGTCCCAAACACAGGAATGGCTGCACCGTTCTCGTCTTCCCAAGGTTTTCCATTGAGAGGCACAGTTCCAGCACATCTTGCAGGCAGATGTGAACCCAGCAAACACCATGGACTTTTTCTAGAGGACTGTGATCATGGCAGAGGGAGGGGCCCAGGGTAAAGCAGAGGTTGAATAAAGAATTCAGACTGAGAAGGCACAAGAAAACAAAACTCTGAAGTCAACAATCACCATCATGTCTCATGGAGTATCTTGGGCGAACCTCCAACCTGCTATCTCTGCTTCTATTCTAACCCTCCTCCAAGCTACTCACTCTAGGGTAGACAGATGGGCTGTAAATTCCTGTTTACATCCTTTTCCTTGGCTTCCCACTGTTCTTAGAATAAAATCCAGATTCTGAATTACTGAACATGGCCTAACCTTTGTCTACCTCTCAGGTCGTACCCACGAAGCCCCTCACCCTCTAGTCACTAGACTCCCACTGAAGTTCCTTCTCGGTTCACACACACTAGACCCTTCCCTAGTCTCTAGTCTCTCCATTTCTGTACCTGTGGGTCCCCCTGTCTAGCATGCACTCCCTTAACTCTTCAAACTGAGATCTTTGTACAATTGTCACTCCTTCTGACAATAACCCCGACTAATGTGCTCCCTCCCCAAGTCGATCTTCCCTCATCATCCCATTCACTTCCATTTTAGCATTTATGTGTTGCATCTAGGATTACATTTTGCTTGCTTATTGAAAGCTCCCTCAGCTAGGGCTAAGGAACTGTGACATTCACTGTCACACAGAAAGCAGATTCTAATAAAACATGACTTTCATTTATTTACTCAACAGGTAGAGAGACAAACTTGGAAATTCCAACTTGCCAAAGTGTGCTGGTGAGATCATCAAAGTTAGTGCCTCATCATTCCTTCATCACTCTCCTCAATCATCAATTTCTCTCTCTTACTGATCACTCCATTATCCACATTAATACAGTAACAATGAAATCCACCCTAAAATACAGATTTACTTATTTAACAGTTACTTAATAGAGTTTACCATGTGCTGGGATGTATCACTAGCTTTTATTATTTGTAACACTCTTAACAAAGCTGTATGGGCTTTTTTTCCCCAAGAGGGGGATTGAACCCAGAGTCTTTGCACCAAGCTATATCCTCATCCGCTTTTTTATTTTTATTTTGAGACAAGGTATCTCTAAATCACTAAATTGCCCACTTTAGGCTTGAACTTGCAATCCTCCTGCCTCAACCTCTCAGAGTGCTGGGATTACAGGCATAAACCACCACTCCCACCAACAAGGGCATTTTAAAAAGAAAAAGAAGTCTGGTTAAAAACAGATATTTATGTAGTATGATAAAGGAAACTGTACTCAAAAAAGTATTTGCTTGCAAAATTCTGACAGTAAAACTTTGTTGGTTAGTACATTAGAAAATATTTCCCAAAGTACACAAATTACAACTAATTACATATTTAAATTATAATACTTTTTGATACTGTACCACATTTATTTTCAACTCCTAACCTTATACTGGCTATATTATTAGTAAGATAACTTAGAGAATTTTGCCTTAATTTTTAACATTTCAAAAGTTAGACCTTTATATTTTCCCTACTCTTTCCTATCAGTGCAAACTATAGTTTTCCCCTAGGAATGGTAAAATAAACTTAAGCAAGTATCTACAGCTGAATGTGATGGCACATGCCTGTAATCCCAGCCAATCAGGAGGCCAGGACACAAAGATCTCAAGTTTGAGGCCAGCATGGGCAATTTAGCCAAGCCTTATCTCAAAATGAAAAATAAAAAGGGCTGTGCCAGGTGTGGGTGGCACATGCCTGTAATCTCAGCACTTGGAAGGGTGAGGCAAGAGGCTCTCCAAGAGCTCAAGGCCTGCCTGGGCTACATAGTGAGTTCAAGCCCAGCCTGAACTACAAAGTGAGACCCTGTCTCAAAAAAATAAATAAATAAATAAATAAATTTTAAAAAGCAAAGAGAAGAGACGAGAAAGAAGGAAAGAAAAGAAAAAGGGCTATGTATTTAGCTTAGTGGTACAGTGCCCCTGGGTTTGATCTCTAGTACATAGTACCAAAAACAAAACAAAACAAAACAAAACAAAAAAAAAAAACCATACAAACAAAACTACACCTATAAATATCAAAATCAAAAATAAAGAAAATAAATTAGGCTAACACATGCCTTAGAATGGAAAATCCCAATGGAAGTTTGGGAAGCAACAGGAAAAGAAAAGATAAAAATTAAGTGCCAGAAATGTGTACACAGACTCTTAAATCAAGTTTTAATCTGAGTTACTAGTAAAATAAAAACCCTGACCCAACCCTTCACATAGAATATGTGAAGAGATGTTTGTAATGTAAAATTAAGCAAAATGTGTTAAACCAAATGCTGATATCAGACTTAAAACTGTGAGTATCAATGACAGACACACTCACGTAACTTGTACCTACCATCTTTCTTTGAAACATTAAAGTTTCTGGCATAGATCTCCAATAATTTAGGAAAATAAAGAGGTAGGTATGAACTTTTTTTTAGAGTGAACAATGAAAAAAGGTATACTTTCTACAAGACTAGAGAGAAGAGAATACCCAGTCCTATCCAGCTCAGAAAACAAAGCCACAAAACAGTATCATGCCTGTATACATGGAGATATAGAAATAAAATATAGTCTAGAAACAGTATTTCACAAGAAAATCTGAAGCTATAGATGTTGTTCCATAAAATCTGTCTTGTCCTAATGGCTAACTGTATGAGATTACTGCGTATTTTTTTTAAACATCTGCCTGTCCATTTGTATGAGTCTTGGGAATATTGTTCTTCCTACATCCACTTCCTTTTATAAATTCAGATCTCAATGTCTTCATTTATATCTTTTTACTGAGTACCGAATTCTTCCCTACCATCTGCTTTATATAGCCATATGGTAGAAATAATTGTTGAATTTCAGTATTTAGTGATTTAAAAGCCTATTAGAACTTTAAGTTCACTTTTATTTTAAAAGCAGGTAAACATGTGGTTTTATATTTCCTTCAAAAGGAACTGGAAAGAAAAAAAACGAAGAAGAAAAAAATTAACTGAAATCTCTGTGTATGTACTTTTTGTCATTCTGTTTATATGTAACAAAAAGAAAAATAAAAAGAAAATACTCGAAGAATTACAATTCAAAGAAGACTGATACGTCCCCTAAAAAAGTCACGAGAACTCAGAGCAAGGAAAAATCACTTAAACTATCTAGCATATGAGGCGGTAGTGGCATGTAAAGGAGGTTCGAAAACTAAGCACTCAAAACAGAAAGGGCAGAAGACTTCAGTACAAAAAGGAATAGCTATTAGTCTGGTTTGTCAGAAGGTATACCCACACTGGAAGAAAAGACAGAATCATTAATAAAAACAGAGAAATTATCACAAAGCAATACCCTGGCATTTTATAAAGCACTGCCATTGAAGGCTTATCTTACTTTCATATTTACAAACCTAAATTGGAAATCACTGTTTTATGTAAAGGAGTTATAGGCTGAAAAAGTGAGTTTAAGATCACATTCTAAGGAACTCTAATTGCCAGGCATCTCACTCTTGATCTTATTCTGCAGACAAACATGTGAAGGCATTTGAAAAGGAAACTGCAGGGCTGTAGGCAAAGAAGATTAAATGAGATGGAAGGGCATGAACAAATAGAGGCTTGACAACAATATGAGTGGCATGCTTGCAAAAAAAAAATTGACAAGTAAAATAAGGTGGTAGTTATTGCATGTGGGGTGCAAGGCAGGCAGAAGAATTAACATGGCCTCAAGGATAAATAACTAGAAGTAGGGGGAGCACAGAACAGAGCAAGATGACAGCAAAAATGTTTCAGTGATTACTAGTCTTGCTGGAAATGTCTGTATCAGATTCATACAGGATACCTTCTTTGTGCTAGGAACTGTTTCCAGGCACTCAGGATACAGTAGCAAACACAACTGTGAAGCACTCTTAAGCCACATGGAACTTATTCTTTAGTGGCAGACAACAGATAATGAGTAATTATATAAATAGGTAAATACATATTATAGGAAGTGTGGGGTTGTATGCAATTTTAGTAGGTAACATCTGAGCAAATACCCAGAGGTGAGGGAGTGAGCGATGCAAAAGGCTGGGTAAGCATCAGCAACTAACACAGGAGTATCTCAAAATAATTTAACTCCACAATGCTTTTGAAGATAGCAACAACATTGCAACATAATTCTTCAAGACCCAGTCCTTGGGCTTGCACTTGGGTTCCACTTCCTGGCTCTATCCAACCCAATCAAGAAAACTTCACCAATAGTACAGTGATAACAAACTGCCAAGTAGGTCAGTTTGTTTATATTGGCTGATTACTTGCTGTACACGGGAGAAAAGGACTGCATTTTACACAACAAAACCAAAGCACAGCTAGAACATGTTTGTACAAAGCTTCAGAAGACAATCATCTTGGTCTTAAAGCAATAATTTGAAGTAGCAACTTCGAGACTTGTGATTTAAATCAAAGCTGCTGAAGAATGATTATGAATCATGCAATTAAACTACCAAGAAGGATACTGCTGAGAAAAACCATTTGCAACACCATGAAACTGTCAAAAATAAAAACAGTAACTATCATTAAAAGTAAAGGTAATACCTTTCTTTGATTTTATAACCTGTTGATCATCAGAGCTGAATTTTAGTCTAAACATTGCCATTTATTGATTCTGTGTTTTTGGCCTCAACTTTATAAAAATCAGCTGGTTTGACTTTTCAAACCCCTTTTGGTTCTGAGATTCTATGCGCCAAGCTATGGATCCTATTTTTTTTTTTTTTACATATTCTGGGTGCTGTGGTTTATCTAGTCTTGCAATATAAAAAAGCACCCATCCCAAAATCGCACAATTTATAAATTGTATAAAGTGATAAATCTACCTCAACTTAGTGCTTGAATTAGCTCAGTGATTAGAGTGCTTGCCTTGTAAGCACAAGGGCCTGAGTTCGATCCCCGGCATCACAAAAAAAAAAAAAAGAAAAAAAAAAAGAAATGAGGCTACACTCACCCTAATGGCACTACCTTTTTTCATCTCTTTTAGAACCACCTTGAAGTCAGGTGTCTGAGGACTGGCAGTGTAGCTCGGTAGCAGAATGCTTGCCTCGCATGAGTGAGGCCTTGGGGCTGATTCCAGCATTGTAAACACAAAACAAAACAACAACAATGCTGTGTCTGTAGCATTTGAGAATGAATTTGATTTGGAATAAGTTGGAGAATCACACCAGGCAAGAGTTTTAGTACGAGAGAAAAGTAGAGAGCTCTTCCTGTAGGACTCACTTTACAAAAACACTGTTCTCAAAAAATCCTCAAGCATTTTTAGTAACAGTTCTGAGGAAAAAGAGTACATATTCTGGTGATGACAACTTTGGAGATTAATGCTAACACGAACGCGCAATAGAGAAAATAGCCAATATTTATTAATGTCAAGCACTAGGTATTGATTCGGTCTTTACAAAAATCCCGTAAGCTGGAACTGTCATTATCTCCATTTCACGGGTGTGAGGACTAAGACATACAGAAGTTAAGCAAACTGCCCAAGTTTTTCTACAGTTAATTAGTAGGTTCCAACCCAGGCATTCCAACTTCCAAGCCGAGAAAGGCTTGTTGGGCTCACGCCTGCGATCCCAGCACTCTAGGAGGCTGAAGGTAGGAGGTTCACAAATTTGAGCCTACCCTGGGCAATTCAGCAACTCTGTGAAACCCTGTCTCAAAATAAAAATCTGTAAAAGGGTTGGGGATGTATGTAATTCAGTGCGAAGGCCCCGGGTTCGATCTCCACTCCAACACCACCTCACCCCCACCCCCCCCGCAAAAGAAAAGAAAAGCCAGCGCACTTAATTGCCACGATATACTCCCTACAGAAAACCCTGGCGTCTTTAAGTAACAGTCTCATTTGTACTAGGTCCCGTCTTGCCAGCTCAACAACACAAAATCAACATAAAGCCGCCCCCATAAACTATTGAGTTTCTCCTCCAGTCCTGAGGCACGAATTACGAATACACTTGTAAACTATACAATACCTGAGGCTGCTCAAGGTTTGGGGAGGGAGGGCGTGTGGAACAACTCCAACGTTCTCTGGAAGCACGTGCAATGTGCAAGTGCAGCAAAGACAGCGCACGACCCGCAGTGGTCTCAGCGTCTCTCCCTCACCGAGATTTCATTGCGCCCCGCCCCTATCCGGCGCGGAAGTGGCACCTGGCCCGCGAGTCCTAAACTCACCTACCCCGGGCGCGCCCGCTGGCTTCCTCGACCCGGACGGCGCAGAGCTGGGCCCTCCCCACCCGGGCTCCCGGCGCGAGCTGGGCCAGCCACACGCTCACCTTCCGTGACCCACTCCGGACACGCTAGATGCGACCTAAGAAATCTACGCCGCCCCGCCCCCACCTCCAGGTCCCGCCCCTGCCACTGGCCCCGCCCCCACCAATCACCAATCGGCGCCCTGATGAAGGGGAGGTGGCTAAACTCGCTCAGCCCCGCCCCCGGCTCGCTGGCGGCCGGGAGCGCCGAGCAAACCTGGGCAGGGCGCAGCCAGGGAGGCCCAGGTAAATCGAGGGAGGTGAAGAGCCTGGGGACGCGTGGCCGGGGCGGGTGGAGGAGAGTGAGAAAGGGAGGGAGGGAGAGAAAGAGAGTGAGCCTCTCAGGCATAAGGTGAAGAAAGAGGCCGAGGGGAAAGTGAAGGCACTTTCCTGGTTACAGTGTAGGTCCAGTACGGAGTGGCATCTTAAAACAACAAAGTTCATTGTCCAGGGCGTTGACATTCTCCTCAGGCAGGGTAGGAGTCACACAGGAATTCGGGATTGCACGCGTGAGAGGTCATTAGGAGTGATCGTCCGAGGGGCGAAGAGAGGAAGCAATTCCTTCGCTGACTTCCACTAAACGTCCTCGTACTTCGTATTTCGTTTTAAGGATCATAAACACTTGGAGTGGGGATGTAGTTTAGTGACAGAGCAAACTGCCCAGCGCGCCAGGAACTGCGTTCAGTCCCCACCACTAAAAATAAGATCGTGGACAATGACTCCCGATAAAAATGTTAGTCATTCTCTCTCCCTCAGACAGCTCAGGCACATTTTGTGAAGGCAGACCCATTACACCAGAGCCGAGTCTGGCATAGTTAAAATAAAAATTATAAGAGGCCATTGTTTTGGACTAAGCTCTTGCATTAAGTTCCAACAGACTAAAAGTGAAAATGTAGTCACCCATACTAAAGTTCTATGTCACCAATACAAACTAAGTTATCATCTCACCTTCCCAGACAGGAAAATGAGGGATAGCCAAATTTCCCAGGTCAATGGGCACGACAATGAAGTTCTCCGTTTTAATCCTTACATTTTTAATCCTTTCATCTTTACAACCGGTAACCTGTTGTTAACCTATCAGTTATTTTTCGATTGTTTGGATCCCCTGTCCCAATCTTAGGAAGAAAGCAACTTTCCAAACAACTGATCTACTTTTGCTCTTTCACTGTGCTTTCTTCTGCCCTTCTTTGTCTGGAAAACCAGCCTTTGCTGGACCCATTGGAACACTCCCTATTTTATGAAAGGAGCCATAGGCTTCAATTCTAGAACAGCAAAATAAAGCCAATTAAGATCTTTAACCAAATAGTAATTTTGGTATTTTTTCACAGCCTGGATGTCTGTAGTACATAGTAGTATGAGGTTTGTGACTAGATTTATGCATAAAGGAAAACAAGGCTCCTCAAAAGTAATTACAGTATTTTAATTTAATGCACCTGACTTTGAAAATGACTTGGGTCAAGTCAGTAACTGACTTGGTTTACAATAACTGAATTAAGGTAAGGAACAACACTCAAGGAATCAAATATCTAAAGCCCTCACTTTGCATATCAATAAAATGAAAGGATTCAGCCAGGTGACCTCATAACTTCTAAATACCCTTCCACACACCAGTTTGTCCTGCCAAGCTTAACTCCAGAGAAAACGAATTCCCATCAGAGCTGTTCCTTTAAGAGCCACACCAAGAAAGTGTGAACTTTTAGAAAAAAATTTAAGGGATCTCTGGGATCAAACTTCATTTAAATTCTCCTTTCTGACTTCCCAATGTATAATAAAGATAATAATGTCACTCTTGTCCTGGCTCAAAACCTTCGACCCTTCTTCCCTCTGGATCCTCACATTTGGTCACCAAGTCGTCAGCTTTCTCCTTTATGAAATCCTCAATGACTCTTCTCATTTTCATTACTATCTGTATAAAGTACAAATTTAGAGAACTCAGGACCTTCTATCTGACCCTAATCTACTTTTTCCACATAGTCTCCCAACTACTCTCTTTTGTACATTTCAGTCTGCCAGTCTTCTCACTGTACACATACATAAAGCTATACAATATATAGCTACATAGCAATACACATACACAACATACAGGTAATATTCCTGCCATTTACATGTCTGCACACTGTTTCCAGCTAGCTAAGAATACCCTCTTCTGGGTCCCAGCTACCTGTCCCGAAACAATTGCTCACCTCAGGTGCCTCTCTACATAATAAAATGCCACAATACTTGGGATCTGCACCATTAAACTTAGCATTTATCTTAGCAGGGATACCTTATTTTATTTTCTATTATTTAGAATATTTATCTCCAAAAATAAATAAACTATACTATTTACTAGATGTCCTCAAGTCCTAGACAATCCTTCCAGAAAAATCATTTTTGCAGGACATAGCAGAGAGGCTGGGACAGGAGAATCATGAGTTTAACACCATCCTGAGCTACACAGCAAATGCAAGGACAACCTGGACAATACAGCAAGACTCTGCCTCTCCCAAAAAAAAAAACACAAAAAATTTAATATCTCAGAAAACCTAAAAGAAGCCATATATTCCTCTACAATTAGGTTTTTTGGCCTTCCTATAACAACAAGATTCTCTATTTTTGTCTGAGATATTATGGTACTGAAGTAACACCAGTTGCTACATGATAATCAGAAGTTTTGGTTGGTAATTATATAGGACTGGTTCAAAAAACTGGGAAGATAAATTATTGTAAGTAAGACTTATTTGGAAGACTAAATCTTTGCAATTCATGGAGGTAAATAAAAAAATCTGAATCTATCCACTCATTGTCATCCATTCCCCGAAACAAGATGTAGACCCACAGTAAATGCTTTAAAATATATGAATCAGTCTATGATTATTTTCAACTTTCTTTAAGCCTTCTTCCTCCCTTGCTGGAACTAAAATACTGGCCATTTTTTCACATGCAAATAAGATAGTGAAAGCTTCCTCTTATAATTTCAAAGAAATTCTCAAGAATAAGATTAACAAGAATCACACAGCACTTCTCAGAGTTGGAACAAAGGTTTTCAGTGTTTCAGAAATAAATCCTCAAATCACAACAAATTCCCTATGTTATGAGCTCTACATACTATTAAGATCTTTTGAGAGTAAATTTTCCTTAACTGTAACCTTACCCAGATGGCAGAAGTAGAAGCAGAACTAAGTTTGCAGAATGACTACCAAGTAAGAATGAAAACTGATTTGCAATCTCTCAATGGCCCCTTGTGTTTTGAAAATGTTACTGGCACGTTTCAAGGAGGCTCCAGAGCCCTGAAGTCTGGCCCAAATAACTTATAAATCACTACCCACAGCAAATCTTTATAATGTTCTGGAGATTTAAGAAGTATTAAATAGGCAGACTAAACAACAGTCACACTTTATTTGTGGTTGTACCAAAGCTATGCATTATAGACTCCTGCAACTTTTCCTCTCCACAGAATGTAGGGGTGACTATCAAAAGCAGAGCTCTGGAGGATTTGTGAGTCTGGCAAGACAGAGTAACAAGGACCAGACTGACACACTCATCTGAACCAACCAAAAGGAAGAGGGAAAAGGAATCAGGCAAAATATATAAAACAACAGTTTACAAGATACTGAGTATCAGGCCATGAAGGAAAATGATTCCTTAGGAATGGAAAGTAAGCAAGGTTTACATCAGCGTATCACATTCAGAGAGCTTATAGACTCCTGAGTTGAGGAAACAAAACTGTGAATTCAGGGAGAACAAGATAGCAAAAGTTCACAAACAGAGTACAGGAGAACATTTAACTGTACAGAGAACCTCGGAGATCTACAGAGGCTCCTCCTTAAGAATTTGACAGTACTCAGCAGTGCATACATGTGAGGAAACTATAACAAATCCACTAAAGAATAAACCATCTGAAAACACTGGAAGAAACAACACTTGGAACTAACAGAGGACCAAGAATAGTGGCTGTTTCAACAAGGCTGACTAGAAAACCTCCAAGTTTATTGAGGTAGAGTACTCAGACGGGTCTTGTCTTTGTACTGGGGAGGAATTAGCCCTAGACTAAATGCTGTTTGGATCCTACCCCCCCAAAAAAATCATAGATGTAAGGTCTGAAAGGATAATTTACTGCCAACTAACTTAACCCCATCTAAAATTAAAACTCAAGCACATTTGTAGAAAAAGAAAAATATCCAGCATCCATTCACAATGTCAGACATGCAATGGTCAATATTAAATAACTGGCATTCAATATCAGAAGGCACGCAAAGAAACAAAAACAAATAGCTGGGTGTAATAGCTCATGCCTGTAGTCCCAGCAGCTCATGATCACAAGTTCACAGCCAGCCTGAGCAACTTAGCAAGACTCTGTCTCACATTTTAAAAGGGCTGGGATGTGGTTCAGTGATACAGCAGTTACTTAGAATATGTAAGATCATGGGTTCAATTCTCAGTACACACCAAAAAAAACCAAAGGGAAGGAGGGAGGAAAAAGAAAAGAAATTTGACCCATAAATCAATCACTGAAACTGATCTGCAAGTGACATACATTCTGTAACCACTGGATTGAGACATTAAAACAGTTACTATACTGGTAATATACTAAAAAAATTGAGTATAAATCTACTTTATAGAAATGAAAACAATCTCTAAGGTGAAAAATTACACTAATTGGGAAAACAGAAGATTAGCTTTTGTTGAAGATTAGAGAACTTGAAGACAGCAATGGATACTTTCTACAATGAACTATAGAGAGAAAAAAGAATTAAAAACAGAAAAGAATCAATGAGTTGTCAACACCTTCAAGCAAGCTAACTGCTTATAACTGGCGTTCCCGAAAGAGAAAATAAAGGTGATATTAGGCGAGATGAACAGAAAAAGACATTTGAAAAAATAATAGCTGACATTTTTCCAAATTTGATGAAAACTAAACTCATTGATCCCACTGAAATACTCAGAGCATGAAGAAAACTATACCAACATACATCATAAAGAAGTCACTAAAAACCAGTGATAAACCAGAAGTAATAGAGAAAAGCATTAATGTTGATTTTTTGTAGTTAAAACCTCCTTAGAAAATAACTTTTTTTTAACAGGTATGGTGGCACACACCTGTAATCCCAGCACTCAGGTGGCTGATGCAGGAGGATCACCCCCAAGTTCGATGCCACCTTGGGCTACAAAGTGAGCTCAAGACTAACCTGAACTATGTAGTGAAACCCTGTCTTGTTTTAAAAGATATTAATAATTTATTATAGATTTTGTAGCCAATATATAAGTAAAATATGATATCAATAGCATAAAATCTGGGAGAAGAGATATGGAAATAGGTTATTTTAAGTAAGTGTAAATGTCCTATAGCAATATGATATAATACAATTGAATTTAATTAAAGTAACAGCAATAAATTTTGTATATTTAACCCCTAAAAACTAGCATTAAAAAAGTAGAAAAAAAGGTCAGAAAAAAGAGTTGTAATTAATAAGCCAACAAAGGAAATAAAATGGAATCATAATCCTCAGTCCAAAACAAGGCAGAAAAGGAAACGAAAACAACATATAGGACAAACAGCAATCTGACACACTTAAATGTGATGCAGATCAAAAACAACACTAAATGTAATGGTCAAAACATCCCCGATTAAATAATTTGTCAAACTGAATTTTTAAAAAGATCCAATTATATACTACCTGCACACGAAAATGTGAAATTGCACTTCAAATGTGAAATTACAGTTAGATTAGGATTAAAGATTAAATACAGTTAGATTAAGGTAAGATGACAGGAAAAGATATACCATTCTAATGCTGGTCAAAAGAAGGTTGGAACAGCTTAATACACTAAGAATATTTCAGAGCAAATGATATTACCAGGGAAGGAAAGGTCATTTCATAATGATAAAGGGACCAATTTATCAAGAGGACATAACTGTCCTAAATACTAATGTACCTAATAACAGAGTCTCAAAGTATATGAGCAAAAGCTGAAATAACCTCAAGGAGAAATAGACACATCTGTAATTATGGTCAGAGATTTCAACATCCATCAATATTAGCACAAGTAGACAGAAAAACGTCAAGGATATAGAAGACCTAAACAATACTATCTACCATCTTTACCTAACTGATATTAGAGAAGACATCTACACATTCTTTTCAAGTGCACACAAGATACCAGAAAGACAACATTATGGTCTATAAAACAAGTTTCAAGGAATATAAAAAGATTCAAATAATATAAAAGAATGTTCTCTAAATACAATGAAATTAATTTTGAAATCAATAAAAAAAATCTAGAAAAATCTCTAAATGTTTTGAATCAAATATACAATTATAATAACCCATGAGTCTAAGAAGAAATCAAAAGGAAAATTAGAAGATACTTCGTAACAAATGAAGATGAAAACACAATATATCAAACTTTGTGGATGACACTAACATGGTACTTAAAAGGTAATGCCCATGTTGGAAAAGAAGAAATGTTTCAAATTGATGGCCCCAATTTCTGTCTTATCAAATTTCAAAAAGGAGAGCAAATTGAATCAAAGTGAAAGAAAATATCTGCAAATCATATCCGATAATGTGAATGACAGATTCAACAAGGATATGGAATCCTCAAAAAGATGACAGACAAAAATACCTGAAGTAAAAAACAGTATAGAATTCATACAATGCAGAAATGACCAATGTGAAGACAGTGTCTGATATTGATGACAAAATAGTGAATTACAATGAAGAGTTCAAAGAGGCCAAAAAGAAAATAAGAAAACAAGAGAAGACTATCCAATAGTTACTGGATAACAAGAAAACTAACCTAAAGCTAATCAGAGTTAGAGAAAAACTAGAAGATAGCACAGATAGATTCACTAACATGTTTATAGAAATTATAGAAGAAAATTTCTAAAATATAAGAAAAGAATTTAAAATACAAGTAAGTGACACTTACAGAACACCAAATAATTATGTCAAAAGGAGAAGTTCACCAAAGGATAGTCACATTAAATTCACAGATATTCAGCAAAAAACCAGAATTTTCAAGGCACCCAGAGAAAAACGAAAATCACATATAAGGGTAAACATTAGAATCACAGAAGACTTCTCACACAAGCCTTGAAGGCCAGAAGAGCTTGGAGCAAAGTATTTCAAGCCCAAAAAACAAGTAACTTCCAACCCAGATTAATTTACTAGCAAAGCTATCCCTTAAAATAGATAGGGAAATAAGGTGTTTCCATAAAAAAGACCAGTTCAGAAGATATATGAGTGCTAAACCAGCTCTAGAGAAAAAACTCAAGAATATTCTTGACAGAAACAATGAATTGGACACAGCTAAAAATACAGAGGAAACTAATGAGGTCAATGGATAAATAGCAACAAAAAATCAGGAAAATAAAAACAAACAATGCACTAACAGATAAAGAAGACAATGATAGTGAATAACCAACACATCTCAGTTACATCTCTTCAATGTTAATGGCCTCAACTCTCCAATCAAAAGATGCAGACTGGCAAACTGGATCAAAAACAGAACCCAACAATCTGTTGCATTAAAAAAAACTCATCTAATCCAAAAAGATATTCACAGACTAAAAATTAAGGGATGGAAAACAACATTTCATGCTCCAGGAAGCCAAAAGTAAGCACGGGTAGCAAGTCTATTGTCGACATCATAAACTTCAAGTTAAAATTTGAAGACAAAGAAGGTCACTACATACTGGTAAAAGGAACTAGTAAAAGGTCACTACATACTAGTGAAAGGAACAATCCAACAAGAAGAGATAACATCAATAAACTTATATGTACCAAATACTGGAACACTTACCTTCACAAAACAAAAACTGCTGAAATCAAAAGGTCAAATAAACAGTAACACAACCATAGTTGGGGATTTTAACACCCCACATTCACAAAGAGACAGGATCAACTAAACAAAAAGCCAATAAAGAAATTTCAGAGCTGAACCATACCCTTGAACATATATGGACTTAATAGATATATATACAGAATATTCCACTCCTCTACAACAGAGTATACATTCTTTTCAGTAGCCCATGGTACTTTTTCCAAAATAGATCACATACTAGTCCACAAAGCCTGCTGAAGTAAATATAAAAGACCTGAATCATCTCATGCATATTATCACTCCACTGTGCAATGAAAATAGAAATCAAAGACAGAAGAACTCTCGGAAGGGGCAAAAGCTCCTGGAAAATTAACAACATAGTCCTAAACAACCAATGGATCACAGAAGAAATCAAAGAAAAAATTTAAAAATTTCTGCAAGTTAATGACAATGACCGTACAATTCAATGAAACCTCTGAGATACTATGAAAACAGTCCTAATAGGAAAATTCATCACAATCAATGCACACATTAAGAAAACAGAGCAAGCCCAAATAAATAACCTTATGAGAAATCTTAAGATACTGAGAAACAAGAAAAGGCCAACAAAAAACTGAAATTAAAAAAAATAAAATAAAAATATAAAAGAACTGAAATTAAGGAGGGAAATTATAAAAATGGGAGAAGAAATCAAGGAAATTGAGACTAAAAAAACTGTAAAAAAAATCAACAAAACAAAGATCTGGTTCTCCAAAAGAATATATAAAATAGATAAGCCCTTATCCAAACTCATCAAGAGAAAGACAGGAAAGACTCACATCAATGTAATTAGAAATGAAAAAGGCTAAACCACAACAGACACTGTTGAAATCCAAAAAACAGCAACTACTTTAAAAACTTATATTCCAACAAATCAGCAAATTTTGAAGAAATGGACAGATTCCTAGACACATAGAAACTACCAAAACTAAGACATAAATATGCTTAACAACCCAATAACAAGCAATGACATTGATTTAGTAATAAAGAATCTGCCAACTAAGAAAATCCCAAGACTTGATGCATTCACTGTTGAATTCTACAAAACCTTTAAGGATGTTTTATCATCACTACTCCTCAAGCTCTTCGAAGAAATTGAAAGGGACAGAATGTTCCCAAATTCATTTATGGACGCCAGTATCACCCTGATCCTCAAACTAGATAAAGACCCAACTAAAAAAGAGAACTATAGATTAATCTCATTAATGAACATAGATGCAAAAATCTTTAACAAGATATTAGCAAATAGAATGCAGCACATTATTAAAAACTTCATACATCATGATCAAGTAGGTTTCATCCCAGAGATGCAAGGATGGTTCAACATACATAAATCAATAAATATAATACATCACATAAACAGGAGCAAGTTCAAAAACCACATGATCATATCAATAGACACAGAAAAGGCTTTCAACAAAATCCAACACCTCTTTGTGACAAAAACCCTGAAGAAAACAGGTACAGAAGCACTGTACCTGAATATGATAAAGGCTATTTATGACAAACCAATAGCCAGTATCATACTAAATGGGGAAAAACTGAAAACATTCCCCCTAAAATCAAGAATAAGACAAGGATGTCCACTATCATCTCTTCTATTCAACATAGTACTTGAAACATTAGCCAGTCCAATTAGACAAGAGAAAGAAATAAAAGGGATACATATAGGAAAGGAAGAACTCAAATTATCATTATTTGCAGATGACATGATACTCGACATAGAAGACCCAAAGAACGCCACCAAAAAAACTCTTAGAATTAATAACCAACTTAAGCAAAGTAGCAGTATACAACAGCAACACACAAAAATCATTAGCATTGGTATACACGAACAATGAACATGATGAAAAGGAAAATATGAAAACAATACCATTCATAGTTGCTTCAAGAAAAATGAAGTTTCTAGGAATTAAGCTAACCAAGGAAGTGAAAGACCACTACAAAGAAAACTACAGTACTCTTAAGAAGGGGATTGAAGAGGAATTCAGAAAATGGAAAGATGTCCCTTGCTCCTGGATAGCCAGAACCAATATTGTCAAAATGGCTATACTTCCAAAAATGTTATACAGATTCAGTGCACGCCCAATCAAAATACCAACAGCATGCTTTACAGATCTAGAGAAAACAATCCTAAAATTCATAGGGAACCAGCAAAGACCCAGAATAGCAAAAGCAATTTTGGGCAACAAGAGCAAAGTAGGATGCATTGTAATACCTGACTTCAAACTGTACTGCAAAGCAACAGTGATAAAAAAAAACAGCATCATACTGAAACAAAAACAGACATGTGGATCAAAAGAACAGAACTGAGGATACAGAAACCTCCCCAGACATATTCAACTATTTGATCTTTAACAAAGGGTCCAAAAGCATATGTTGGAAGAAAGCCCACACAACAACTGGTGTTGGGAAAACTGTTTATCTGTTTGTAGAAGCATAAAACTGGACCCTTAACTCTCACCATATACTAAACTAAAATAAAAATGGATCAAAAATCTAAACATTAAAACAGAAACATTAAACCTTCTGAATAAAACGAGTAAAACACTCAAAGACAAATGTATAGGAAAGGATTTTCTAAACATATCCTCAATTGCACATGAACTAGCAGCAAAAATCAACAAATGGGATTATATCAGACTAAAAAGCTTCTGTTCAGCAAAAGAATCAATCAGTAGAGTGAAGAGGCAACCTACAGAATGGGAAAAAATTTTGCCAGCTACTCCTCAGACAGAAGACTAATATACAGAATACATAAAGAACTTAAAAAAAATTAAACCACCTAAAATTAAAAACCCAGTTAAGAAATGGGCAAGAGAAATGAACAGACACGTCATAGAGGAAGTATTATGAATGGTCAACTGATATATTAAAAAAGTTGAATATCTCTGAGCATTAAAGAAGTGCAAATTAAAACACTAAGATTCTGTCTTACTCTGGAAACAATGGCAATCATTAAGAAATCAAACAATAACAATAAATGCTGGCACGGCTGTGGTGGAAAAGGAACCCTCTTTCATTGTTGGTGGGAATGTAAATTAATACAACTATTATGGAAATCACTATGGAGATTTCTTAAAGAACTGAAATAAGAAATTCCGTATGATCCAGCCATCCCTCTGCCAGGTATCTTCCCCAAAGAGCTTAAGTCATCATACTACAATAATACTTGCCAATACAATACAATAATAATACCAATATTGCCAATACAATAATAATACCAATATTATAGCAGCACAACTTGTAATAGCTAAGTCCTGGAAATAGCCTATATACCCACCAACAGATGACTGGATAAACAAAATGTAGTATCTATATATAATGGAATACTACTCAGCTACAAAGAATGACAAATTTAAGACATTTGTAGGAAAATGTATGCACCTGGAAAATTTAATATTGAGTAAAATAAACCAGACAGACAAGCTTAAATACCATTTGGTATCTCTCATCTGAGGGAGGCAAGGTACAAAGAAAATGATATAGGATGGATAGAAAGGGACAAGGGATAGATCTCTTGCAATAAGGATGTGAACCAAGAGAACAGGGCTAGGGGTGAGGAGCAGGGGAAGGAGAAATAAGTAGAATAAAAATATGCCATGTACGGGAACCTAATAACTCCAATTAATGTAGACAGTACACACCACAACATGAACTAAGACAAGTAATATCAACGAGTGTGAAAAAGGAGTTAGGGGAACCGGTGGGGACGGAGGAAGGAAAGGGGAGGGAAGGGAAAAGGAAAAAAAAAGAAACAAGTTATAATATGTGCATGTTATAGCTCCCAAGATGATTACAAACTGCATGAATTGCAAATATGTACTAATAAAAAAAATCTGATAAGAGTGTAGTATCCAAAATATATAAGGAGCTATACAAGAAAATTCAAAGAAAAAAAATCAACAAAAAGATAAATAGCAATTTAAAAAAATACACAAAATATTTGAATAAAGAAATTTCCAAAGAATATATACAAATGGCCAACAGACACCTGAAAAGAGGCTCACTATCACTAGTCAATGAGCAAATGTAAACTAAAACCACTGCAAAATATTACTTCACACTCACTAAGACGGCAATAATCAAAAAGGTAGAAAATAAGTATTAGGATGTAAAGAAATGACAGCTCTTAGACATTGATGTTGGGAATGTAAAATGGTATAGCTGCTGTGGAAAACAGTTTGGAGGTTCCTTAAAGAGTTAAATAGAAAATTACTATGTCATCTGATATATACACTCACTCCTAGATATATACCCCAAAGAATTGAAAACAGGCACAATATTCGAATACTTGTACATGCATGTTCACAGCATCACTATTCACAGTATCTAAAAAATGCAAACATCGAAATGTCTATCAACAGATGAGTGGATAAATAAACTGTATATATATTCAAAGAAATATTACCCACCCATAAAAATGAAGTTCTGATACATGCTATAACATGAATGATCCTTGAAAGTATTATGTCAAGAGAAAGAATCCAGACACAAGAAGTCACCACTGTATGATTCCACTGATATAAAAAGATAAGTTCTTAGAAACACAAAGCAGATTGGTAGATGGCAGGGTCTAAGAGACTAGGTAATAACTTGTTAATGAGTACAACGTTTTGTTTTGGGATGATGAAAATGTTGTGTAAATAGATAAAGGTGGCAGTTTCCTAACATTTCAAATGTACTAAATGTCACTGAATTGTTCATTTTAAAGTGGTTAATTTTGGTGTTGGGGATTTAGCTCAGTGGTAGAATGCTTGCCTAGCAAGTGCACGGCCCTGAATTTGATCCCCAGAACCACCACCACTTCTGCAAAATGGTTAATTTTGCATTATGTGAATTTCATCTTGATTTTAAAAAAACATCTTGGGCGGGCATAGTGGGGTACACTGATAGACCCGGCTACTCAGGAGGCTGAAGCTGGAGGATTGCTCGAGCCCAGGAGTTCAAGGCCTACATAGGAAATCCCTCAAGACCCAGTCTCAACGAAACAAAACAAAACAAAATAAACATTTTAACAGTATGCCACAGAGAACTGCAAAATAATTGTATTAGCTTAGTCTTCTTGGTTCTTCATATTCCTACCATCATATTTTCCCACCATCCTATTTTCCCTGCATGTACCCCATGCGACAAGCAAAACAACTCTTTTCTTTACATGCAACACAGCACAGAATTTCTCTACATATGTAAATACTGCTCAACTTTCAAGGCATAATTCAAGCACAAGTTCCTTCAAGAATTTTTCTTTGTTCTTTTAGGAAGGAATATGCTCTTTCCCATAAGCTTTTATGAGCATTTTATCTGTACCCCTTGCCTTCTAACTCATTTATTTGTTTGTATTTATATATCTTCTGTTAGACAGTTAAATGCCAGAAAGACCCATATGTGATTCATCCTATTATTCTCAAAGTCCTCTTTTACACAGACCAGACACCTAAATATTATTGAAGAAGAAAGATGACAGTAAAATAACTTTCTCCATAGAAATCCTCTTGACTTTCATTTTTAAGAAGGAAATGTGTTTTCTTGGAAGACCATTTGAGTCTAGGATGCTTCAATTCCTTTGAAAATAGCATAGAGTGGGAGAACCAAGATACATCATGTATAGGTACAGAATTAATGTAATGAATGTGACCATTGTATGTAGAATGTACCAATACATGTTCTTGGTTTAAAATAAAAAAATAAAAAAAAAAATAAATAAAAAAGAAAATAGCATAGAGTGAGGGGCTGGGGGTTTAGCTCAGTGGTTAGTGTTTGCCTCATAAGCACGAGGCCCCCAGCTCGATCCCCAGCACCAAAAAAAAAAAAAAAAAAGCATACAGTGGCTATTATAATTTCCTCACGAAATAAAGTTATTTCAGAACGCCAATATAAAATAATCAGAACTTTTAGAACTATTGGTATTCTTGACAGTATTTGTTGATGGTCTTAACAGTAAAGTTTGTAACAGCTAACATTTACATAACACTATGTGTCAGGCTCTCCAAGCACTTTACATATATTAATTTACTTGATCCTCACACTAACCCTATGAGCTAGATACAGTGATCAACTTCATTTTACAAGTGAAGAAACACCTGAAAAGTCAAATAACCTGACCCCAGGTAACACCAGTGAACGGGGCTAGGATTAAAACAATGGCACTCTGGCTCCAGATTCTATGCTTTTAATATGCTAGGTCACCTCTCTGTAATAACAGCTTAATGAAATGACTTTGAAAAGGCCAATTAAATTTCAAGAAAAATATATCCTGATATTGTGAAGCAGATTAATGTCAAAATTTCACTTTCTCAGACTTTATGTGCTAAAATTCTGAGATGGCTGGTAACTTTTAGAAATAAACTTCATGTTCATAAGATGAGGATGTAGGTTGGTAATAGGACATTTCCCTAACATGCAAGAAGCCCTGAGTTTATCCTCAAGACCACAAAAAGAAAAAAAGAAAAACAAACCTTGATTTTTATGGGCTGGGGATACAGCTTAGTAGTAGGGCACTTCACTAGCATGTGTGAGGGCCTGGGTTGGATCCTCAAAACTGCAAAAATAAATAAACAAACAAACTTGATTTTCATTGCACTAGAAAAATTACATTAAAAATTGAGGCACAATACAACTATCAAAAAGATAATAACTGAACTAACAATAGAGGAATAAATTAAGAGGCTAAGGATGTGGCACTCTGACAGAGTACCTGCCTAGCATGTGAGCTCCTGGGTTCGATCTTCACTCCACAAATAAATAAATAACACCCCCCCCAAAAAAGACGGTGTTCATATTTTTTTTTGACTTAAATTCATGTTGACTTGACATAGATTTTAATGTTATAGTGAAGGAATCGAATTCTATAGAGGAGAATTACTGACTTATTTTATAATTACATTTAACCCTACTTAGCAATGGTCCAGAGGAAATAAAATTTGATAAACAATAATTAGAGGTTGTTTATCTTGGAGAGGAAACAAAATCTTCAGATTTAATATCCAATTGAATTCTTGCCACAATTTTCAAAAGTCAGTTCTTTTCCATTAATCTTGCTTGCATAAAACTACCTTATTAATGATGTGCTGAGTAATTTTATTTGACACTGGAATTTGGGATAGGACTTTGAGTTTATATTTGTCCTAAATGATTTATATGTTATAATCAGCTTTTAATCCACGGTTAATTACTCATACTTCTTTTAAAATGCTGCTTTGTTCAGATTCCATTAATGGAGAGCGATCAGAAGCACAATCACACAATGTTTATTATTAGGCATTCTTGCATGTCAAGGGGAAAATTAATTTCCATCACATTTTTATGATTCAATAGACTATATCATCAATAGGTAAAGTATGTTTGTTTTCCAGTTTAAGTTCCAGGGTTAAGCATTAACATTCATTCACATGAATTTAATACCTAGAATTTTATTGTAGGTTCACCTTTTGCCTAATTAAAAAATAAATCTGTCTCTATTCCTACAAATTTTAATCATAATAACATATATCAATAAACAAGAGAATGAAATAGTAAAAGACAATGCAACCTCCAAAGTCATTTATAGAAAATGAGGAGAAAAGGAAATAAATCAATACTCTTAATTCTAAATTCTTGATCTGACATCATGATTCACAAGTACTAATAACTGATTTAGTTACTGCTTCCATTAATTGAAGACTAATGTTTTATTTGGCAAAGAGTATAATAAAAATTCAATTTAAAGCCAGGTGTGGTAACACATGCCTGTCATCCCAGCACTGGGGAGGCTGAGGCAGAAGGATTTAGAATTTAAGACCAGCCTAGGCTACATAGCAAGCGCCTTCTCAAAAACAAAACAAAACAAAACAAAACAAAACAAAAACAAACAAAAAAAAATTCAGTTTAATTCAGCAACTAATTTAATTGCGCAACTACTGTGCATGCCTCTCTACTGGGCCCTACTGGTACAACAAATGTATAAAATTAAAAACCTTTCAAGTCCATCATATACTGTAGACAGAACAAGAAATATGAGGCAATGAAGTGTGATGGTCAATTAGGTTTTTTTGCTTTGTTTTTTCTGCAATGGCACACATCTATAATCCCAGCACCCTAGGAGGTTTGAAGCAGGAGGATCACAAATTCAAGCCCAGTCTGGGGAACTTAGTGGCTCAGTGAGACTCTATCTCAAAATAAATAATAAGAAAAGGGCTGAGGACATAGTTCGGTGTGAAGGCCCTAGATGTATTTCCCAATACCAGATTTTTTTTCAAAAGTTACTTTTGGATGATGTGAAAAGACCTAAATCACTATTTTAAAAACTAAGAGCCTGTATTCAGCCTTTCCAATACAAATTGCACCTCAGTGTAACCAAATAGTCAACAAATGGAAGTTTATCATTATAGAATAAGTCCAGTTAATGAATAAGGAAGAGACAGAGAAATAGAGAGGCAGGGGTATCGGTCCATGGTAAAGCATGTGTTTAGCATGCGTGAGGCCCTAGATTCAATCAGTATCCAAATGTGGGGGGATACAACAATTCTGCAGTGAATTAATGTATACAATGATCTGCATGTCAGCAGTGATCATCTATGGCTGCTCACTTAATAAAAAGAGAGCTGAACAAATATTTACCCCTCCTGATAGATAAACACAGTATTTATGAAGTATTCTTGCCAACATATTTAAACCCAAATCTCATTCAATTTCTAGCTCTAACTTAAAATTTATAGAGAATACAGGGGTCATGGGCACATGCTAAATGACATGATAGGGACATGGTTAGCAAAATTTAGTGGAAAATTCTCCAAATAATCCATCCAAAATAATTTTGGATGTTGTGAAAAGACCTAAATCACTATTTTAAAAACTGAGAGCCTGTTCTCAGCCTTTCCAATACAAACTTCACCCCTGTGTAACCAAATAGTCAACAAATGGAAGTTTATCATTATAGAATAAGTCCAGTTAATGAATAAATTATGAGTTACTTCATTATGTAAACTGTAAGTAAAAAAAAGAAAGACAAAAACTAGAGATTAAAAGACCTTATATATCAATTACCCATTGTAAAGTAGGTATCTTATTAATGTATGGATCTTGATTAAACTTTAAAAAGTTGAAAACATTATGAAGCAGTCACTGGATATTTTGTGAAATTTAAAAAGTCATTGTTTTTTCAGTGTGATGATGTTATTTTGTTATGTTTCTTTAAAAAAGATAATATTGAAATATTTATGGATGAAACAACCTCATGTCTGGGATTCGTTTCCAAATTCTGTGTAAGGTGTGAGAGCTAATGAGCTGAAATAAGATTAAACCATAATTAGATAACTGTTGAAATTGGGCAATAGGTTTACGGATACTAAATATACTCTTCATATTATTTTGTATATGTTTGCAATTTTCTATAATAAAAAGGGTTCTACTTGCCTCAAGGGTATTTGCATTAGAGTAATGGTAAAATAGAAGACTGTTCCTTTTAAATACTTTTAATTTGCTTTTTAAATGTTTAGATGCATGTACATTTTATTTCTAAAGAAGCAGTCCTATTAATGCAATAAAAATTATACATACATTAAAAAATTAATCAACAATTAATCTATGATTTACTTCTAAATGGTATATTCTAGAAATTTTAAAGTATAGGTATGGATCACTTGAAGCCCCCAGGACACTGTTACGGTTTAGATCTAGAATATCCCCCCAAAGTTGCATGTGTTTGGAGCCTGAGCTGGGGAAGGTGACTGGATTATGGGTTGCTCCACTGATGAGTTCATAGCTGAATGTGTATGTCACTGGCTGCTTGCCTTTGGAGGGTAAATCTCCCACTCTGGCTGTTCCTGTCTCTCTCTGCTTCCTGTCTGCCATGAAGTGAGCACCTTTCCTCCACTATGCTCACTGATGAGCGGATAGCTGAATGTGCTGTTTGGAAGTTAGGAGGTGGGACTTAGTTGGAAGAGGACAGATCACTGCGGGCTCCCTTGGAAGAGTGTATTCTCTTCCCCAGTTCTTCTCTCTCTGCTTCCTGGCTGCCCCACAGTGAAAGCTTACTCCACCATGCTATTCTGCCATGCCATTTCTGCCTTGGAGCTGGCTCACCATGGACTGAATCCACTGAAACCATGAGCCAAAATGACCCTCTCCTTTAAGGTACAGGTGTTGGATATTTTGCCTCAGCAACAGGAAAGTGACACGACATACTTTCAGGGGGTCTGTGAAATCAAACTATTTTTATAATAGTGCTAAGATACTGTCTTTTTCACATTTACACTGGTGGTAGAAAAACAACAGTGGCTGGAAAGGCTGATAACCTGGCATAAACCAAGCCAATGCAGCCACTCTGTTAGTACTCACTGCTTTCCTCCATTACTCACTTAGCTGCAGCTTTTTTTAAAAGCAAGTACTGGGGACTAGGCTCAGTGATGGACCACTTGCCCAGTATGTGCAAAGCCATGGGTTTGATTCTTAGCACTGGAAGAAAGGCAGGGACAGAGGGAAGGAGGGAGGGATGGAGAGAAGAAGGAAGAGAGAGAGGGGTCACTTAAGAATGTCATTGATAAAGCAGTAAAAATTGATTTTATTAAAATCTGAAATTTGAGTATATTTCTTTTAATATTCTGTGTGACAAAATAGGAAATACACATAAAGTACTTCTGCCATATACCAAAGTCTAACAATTAGAGGAAAAGTTCTTGTATGATTGAGTTGCAAGCCGAACTAGCTGTTTAAACATAAAAGCCCCTTTTTACTTGAAAGGATGACTGACAAATGATGGTATTTACCAAACTTGGGTATTTGGCAGACATTTTCTTGAAAATGAACACAGTAAACGTGTCACATCAAGGAAAACAGTTCAATGTGTTTGGTGGCAATGACAACATTTAAGCTTTCAAGTGAAACAGGTTTTGTAAAATTTGTTTCTGCCACAATGAGCTTGTCTGCTGCCCTCCACTGAGAGATTTTGCTGATGCATTCAGTTGGTGACATTTTAAAAACTATTTTTAAAAATACTGTTGAGGTTAGGGATTTAGCTCAGTGGTAGAACACTTGTCTAGCAAGCGCAAGGCCCTAAATTCAATCCCCAGCACCCGCCCCCCAAATATACTACTGCATAAAATGTGTCAACATCTGGAATATTACCATAAGTCAATGAAGTGAATCAATATTTTCTAGATTACTAATGCATAAATTATAAAACCATATATGCATCAAAGTCCATTCAAAATGTAAGACTACACTAGATTGAATAGTGGCCCCCAAAAGGGTCGCAATGAGATCATCCCAGATTATTCAAGTGAGATCTAAATCCCCCTCCCCTCACAGCCTTGCCAGCAATTGTTATTGTTTGATTTCTTGATGATAGCCATTCTTTCTGAGTAAGATGGAATCTCGATGTTGTTTTAACTTGCATTTCTCTAATGGCCAGAGATGCTGAACATTTTTGCATGTTTTTACAGTACTGGCCACGTGTACTTCTCCTGAGGGGTATCTATTCATTTCACTTACCCATTTTTCTGATTTGGTCTTTTACTTGGGGATGGGTCTAGTTTGAGTTCTTATATAGCCTAGATACCAGTCCTTTGAGGAATAGCTGGCAAAATAAAATTTTCCCTTTCTGTAGGTTGTCTCCTCACTCTGTTGGCTTTTTCCTTTGTTGTGCAGAAGCTTTTTAATTTGATATGATCCCAAAAGGCTATTAAAATACTCCTGCTTTTTCAAATGTACACCTCTGTGAGATTAAATTGCTTTTATATACTTCAGTCAAAAGAACATATTGTAGTAGTATGAATATAGAAGCATGAATAAGGATTCAGCCATTACCAATAAAGCAAATATTACAGAGAATTCCAAACATAAAAGTTAATCACTAATTTTTAGCTTAGGGAAAAAGTTGTTTTTCATAAAAATATGTTTTATGTTAACAGGAAATGGACTTTTTAAATTTAAATGAATATTTTTAATTTCTCAGTTTTAACTTCTAATATAAGTAACAATAATCTATATAAGTACAAGTTCCTTGGGGTCCTCAATAATTTTTAAGAATGCAGGGGGAGTGGGGCATTGGTAGCACATGCCTGTAATACTGGCATTCTGGCAGGTTGAGGCAAGTTTGAGATCAGCCTGGGCAATTTAGCCATTTAGCAAGATGCTTCTCAAAATATAAAAAATAAAAATAAAAAGGACTGAGGATTTAGCTCAGTGTGAAGGCCCAGGGTTCAATCCCTAATACAAAAAAAAAAAAAAATGTACGTCATTAGGGTATTCTGTGAGACCAAAATGTTTGAGAACCACAGGTGTATACCATCAGTGAAAGACAAATAGGGCCTGTGTAGTCAGAAAAGGAATGATATACTACCAATTTCTGGTCTTTTGAACTACATATTGGATTTTCAGGGTCAGAAAAGCAGAAAAAAGTCCTTCTAGGCAAAACAACCTCATGAACATATAATACAAGTAGGAGCAGGTGTAAAAAAGATAAATACTTAATCTTAGATGCCCAGGTTGTTATTATCTTTTTTAAAACAGAAGATGCATAGCTTACTTTCATGATCCTTGGACAGTCTTTTGAAAATTTGTAATGTAAAAGGATTTTTGGCTTCGTAAATGTGGGTATCACACTATTCCTTATTCCTTATACTTCAAATAAATGGAATGAATCCTTAAATACTAAACTAGCTAACCACAGTCCCCCTCTGAGTCTTCCTATATACTCTTCTCTCTTCCTGGAACACTCCTGTTTTTACATGTTTGATACATTAGTTTACGTTGTCTCCTCACTCTGAGGAAGGGCTGCCACAAAAAAGGTGGCTATTTGAGTGGCTTAAACAACAGAAATTTTTTTTCTCGTATTTCTGAAAGCTAGAAGTCTGAGATCAAGATGCTAGTAGAGTTGGTTTTTCCTGAGGCTTCTCTCCTTGGTTAACAGCCATCTTTTCCCCATGTCTTCACATCCTCACTCTGCACATGCCTGGGTCTAAATTTTATTTTCTAATAAAGAAAGTGGTGACTGTGGATTAGGGTCCACCCATATGATTTTAACTTCATTATTTCTTCAAAAACTCCACCTCCAAACACGGTCATATTCTGAGATCCTGCAGGTTATGACTCAACACATGAATATGAGGACAACACAGTTCAGCCCATAACACTTTGGCTAATTCCTATACACTCTTTGGACTTCCTTAGTGAACCTTTCCTTGATTCTAAACATAAGTGAAAGACCCTGTTATATTTATATAGCATTCTACACTCACCCTACGTATCTTTTATCATAAAAATGAAATAGTTGGTATAACCGTTTTAAAACTATCTCACCTACCAAACCCCAAGTGCTACAAGGGCAGACACTATCACATTCCCCACTGGGTCCACAGGGTTGACAACAGTGCCTGATATACAGGGCTCACCCAAAGAGTGGGTGGAGGAATGCTGTCTGGTATCACATTTTGAAGTTTCAGAGATGGCTACTGAATATTTACAAGCATAAAAGGAAGCATTCTGAGTACCAAGGCAGAGCCATCTGCTAGAGACATACCAACAAATTAATAATCTTCGGTGGAATCACCTCACTGGCTTTTAATGCCCCAAAAGTACTGTTTGAAGAAGGTAAGGACTTAACTCCAGTCCTAGCTCAATCATTAAATAGCAATATAAAAATGAAGCAATGTTCCTTAACTTTCTCATTATCTCTTAGTTCTCATTTGTAAATGCAGAAATTATCTAAAGCCAACACTGGTCACAATTTAAACAGAAAATCCCTGACCTGTGATTGTCCCAAACACACAAACCAACTCTACTCTATGCTGCTGACACCCTTGTCTACCTTTGATAAGAAGAACAACCCGAACCCTTATCAACAGCTTCCTGCTGAAGCTATGGAAAAGCCACTGTGAGGCCTCTAAAGTTTCTTCCCGTGCTGCAGCAGGGGGCTGCAAATAAAACTAAGCTCCAAAGAACCTCCACCACTTCTCAAAAAGTCAGGGTTCAGAAGGCAACTGGCTTCAGAGGTTGTAAGGGAAGTTGAAGTTTGTAGCCACTATTAATCTTGCAACTGATTAGGAGTTAAGAAGTTATATCTGTATCTTTGGGAGGAAAATGAATCTGAATTCGAAATACAAAGGAATGGCTAAAATATTTTGGGAAGATGGAAAGGTCTGTCATGTACTTTTTTATAACTTTTATCGGTACATGTTTGTAGTACACAATGATTACATTCATCGTGGGAAGCTGGTAAATGCACATGACATTTTTTTTTTCTTTTTGGGGGGGTGCTGGGAATGGAACTCAGGGCCTTGCACTTGCTCGCCAAGAGCTCTACCACTGAGCTAAATGCCTAAACCTCCTCCCTTTTTGTGAGCCAGGGTCTTACTCTGCTGGCCTTGAACTCACTATGTAGACCAGGCTGGCCTTGAACTCACAGTGATCCTCCTGTCTCAGCTTCCTGAGTGCTCGAATTATGGGCATGTGCCACCAAGCCCACCTGCCATTTCTTAATTTTTTTCAACTCCCCCTCCCTCCCCATCTCTGCATCTCCTGGACCCCTATGAACAAACTATATGTATGTATACATATATAACGTATATTATACATGTTTGTAGTACATGACGATCACATTACTTGTAGAGACTTGGTGCCTGTACCTAGCACTTCACACCTTCCCCCTTTAAAATCTCATTTTCTCTCCCTGCCATTTTAAAAAGTTTTGCAACCTAGGTGTGGCCATTACAGCAGAGTGTCAATTTCATTGGATTTGGAATGCACCCAAGGGATTGTAGGAGCATACTGTGGGTGTGTCTGGGAGGATCATGGAGGCTGACTTTGGGTACTCTATCTGGCCCCTGATCCCTTCCTCTCTGCCACAGTTCTTCTTCTATGCTTCCCAGCCACCATGAACTGAGCAGCTTTGCTCCATCATGCTCTTCTACCATGATGTTTTGTCTTGGAGCCAGCTGACTATGGATTCAATCCCCTTAAAACATAAACCAAATTAAACTTCTCCTCCTTTAAATTGTGGGTGTTGGACATTGTGTCCAGAAAGGATAATCTGGCTAATACAATGGGAAAGCATGTAATATGGGGAAAAAGGCATTTGGCTAACCATATATCTTGACTACCCATGTGACTTCCAACAAGATTCTACTTCGGTTACTGTCTCTTCACTGGGAGATAATAACATTGCAAGAGGTGGCTGCATTTCATAAGGGCACATATGGAAATGTATTAAATGCAGAGATGAACAATGAAGGAATCTACAGATTTCTAGAACCTACAGAATTCTGGCATCCCCTTCTTAGGAACCGTGTATTTTTGGACAAGTTTTAACTCCTTTGTGCCTAGGTTTCTTCATTTGTAAAGTTGAAATAATAATAGTACTGGGCATGATGGCACATGCCTATAATCCCAGCACTCTGGGAGGCTGAGGCAAGAGGACTGCAATTTAGCCACTTAGTAAGACCCTGTATTGAAATAAAAAATAAAAAACAGGCTGGGGATGTAGCTTAATATGAAGGTCCTGCGTTCAATTCCCAGTACCAGAAATAATAATGGTACCTATTTTTGTGATTTTGTGATAATTAACTGTGGTAATATTGATATCATACTTAGCACCTGAAACAAAGAAAGCATCCAATAATTGTGTCAGCGATTTCTTTTAATGCTTTGAATTTTCAGAGCCTTTTCACCTAATATGATCTCATTTGATCACCTCAGAAACTTGTGGTTTTCCCACACTCTTCCAACTCCCATCCCACTTTCTTTCTCTTCTCCTCTGGTGATGTCCCAGTCTCACTGAAGACACAGGCCATCAATCAGGCTTAATCCCCCTTAGTATCTCACACATCCTCCCACTACTGTGTTATAAGAACCTGGGTTCCCTTCCCTAGACCCAATCCCCATTAGACATTTAGCTTTCTCTTTCTGGAAAAAAACAATTTGTGCTTCTCTAAAGAACACACACAATAGGGGCTGGGGATTTAGCTCAGTGGTTAGAGTGCTTGCCTCGCAAGCGCAAGGCCCTGAGTTCAATCCCCAGCACAAAAAAAAAAAAAAAAAAGAACACACACAATACATTTTTTCTGTTTGCAATATTCTTTATCCCTAGTTTTTGTCAGGGTAATACTTACTCCTCTTTCCGGATTCAAGTCCCCTCAAAGCCTTCTCTTTGAATATCTTCTGCAACTTTGGGAGGTATTCTCATGATTCCCTAAATTTATTTCTACACTAAATTATCATTTCATATAAAGAGCTCTCTCTTTGCATGTGTATTTCCTTTACATCCTCAAAACCTAACACAGTGTCTGGCACATAGGTGGCCAATTACCATGGTTTGCCCAGACTGACATTAACACTCAAAGTCTTGTGCTCTAGAAAAACCCTGCAGTCCCAGGTGGTTGGTAAATATAACACACACTCAGTAGGTTTTATTTAATCAACAGAGTCCACATTTACTGTCTTCTCTACCTCTATTACTAACTTTTCAACTCAACGTTACCATCTTCCACTCTCTACCTCCTTTTTCTGTTGGCCCAAGCATAGTACTCTCCTCATGGCCAAATCTACTGGGCAGTTTATACTCCTTCACATATCAATAAATAATCATTAATAATCAGAGGTTAGCCACATGATGTATCTATTCTTTCTTAAAGTGAAGCAAGCCAGTAGTAAAACATTCACATTTATTAAGTATATGACTATGTAGATTCAAGGTACCATCTCATGTACTAGTCTATATAATTCTAAATGCCATGCCATACTTGTAATTTCATTAAAATAATCACAAGATGTTGCTGGGTGTGGTAGTGTATGCCTCTAATCCCAGTACTCTGAGAACTTGAGGTAGGAGGATCCCAAATTCAAGCCAAGGCTGGGAAAAATAAAGGGGCGAGAGGATGGGGGGGAATGAAGATCAGAGGGAGGGCCCTGGGTTCAATGTCCATTATAAAATCATCATCATCATCTGTGATCAGTGACTGCTAAATGTTTCCTGAACAAGAAGTTTCCAAAACTGTGGATATAGCTCAGTGGCAAAACACTTATTTACTGCATGTGAGGCCCTGACTTTGATCTCCAGCTCCACAAAAAATACAATGTTTCCAGAAGTGATGACTCATGGTATTAAAAAAAAACAAAACATGGCAATGAGAAAAGCAGTTCTCCTTTTTTTATGAAATTAAAACAAAACAGAATGGTATTTCAGGAAATTCATAATAAATTATTTTTTTTCTTTTTAGCTCTGAAAAAATATATATGCAGAAATGATCTCTAAAAATGAGTAGGTAAGCAAGTACTTGAATCTATCAAGTATTTTTAAAGTCAAAGAACAGAGTTTTTGTTGTTGCTGCTACTGCTGCTGTTTTACTGTCTTAAAGGCAGAGGTTTTCCTCTACCCTCTAATGCCTGGGGATTGCCTGTTTACACATTCCTCTCTAGCACTGAACTCTAAGTTCCTTGAGGGTAGGACTGGATCTGGTTTCTTATTCTATCGCTAGCATCCTAGAAAAACAAGTACCTGGTCCAGGCTGGGGCAAAAATAAATGTCTTAAGTGGAGAGGTATGAAAAAGGGGAGGAAACAAAAAGAAGTGAGTGAAGTATTGTAAAAACTAGGATTCTAAAACTAGGATTTATCAGAAGGGAAGGCATTATATCAGAAATGCACATAAATTTTACTTATATTCCCACACATACACAAAAGAAGGCATTGAAAATGAACAGTAATTGTAAAGTTGACTTTTCTTTTGAACTTGTAGAATTTCAGTATCACAGTATAATGTTAATTCAGCAACTGATTTTTAGCTAGTAGAAGATCCACTGAGAATCAAGGTGGACTGAATAAATAAAAAGTAATTCATTTTTTGTCCAAAATCCAAGAAATCTGACAGCAATTTTTTTAACCTCTCATATTCAGAGATTCATTTACACACACACACACACACACACACACACACACACACACACGGCCCAAAACTATTTCAGGCTGGGCATATGGCACACACCTGTAATCCTGGCCACCTGAGAGGATGGGAGAGGAAGATCACAAATTTGAGGCCAGCCTGGGTAATCTGGCAAGACCTTGTATAAAATAAAGGGATGGGACGGGATGGGGATATGGCTCAGTGCTTCCTGAGTTCAGCAAAAAACAAAAGAGCAGCGTACTGGAGGTCCTGGCTTCAATCCCCAAAACAAACAGAAACAAAACAAACAAAAATCTATTTCCTGGCATGCACCAGGAAATGGCATGCATCGAATACATCCTGTTTGGTATGTATTCGATGCTATCTACTATTATCAGTGTTGTATTCCAACTCTTGGAAATGATAATATGTGTCATATCTATATGTATCTTTCACCTATACATAAAAACACATCTAAATTATCTGGAATTCCTATTTCCTGAACTTCATGAATAAATCAATTACTACTACTTTCAAAGCAAATTTTTTCTAAGAAAAATTCCTAAAATTTATACAAAACTATCAAATCACTAATTTGGACCCAAATACCTCAATCTCAAATCCTCCTTAAATTCAAAGAAATGTGAACTGCATTTTGTACAAAATTCTGAAACTAAACAGTTACCTTAGCAATTCTGCCCTAATACACCTTCACCCAGGGTCATGTTTGTATTAGCCAAAAAACAGTAACAACCCATATGGACATCAAGAGAGGAACAGCCAGGTGTGGTGTTCTGTCTCTAGCCTCAGCTACTCTGGAGACTGAGACAGAAGAATCCCTGGAGTTCAGGAATTTGAAACCAGCCTGGGAAACATAGTGAGACCTTGTCTCAAACAAAGAGAGAGACAAATAGATCATTAAATTGCCTAGTAGTGATATCACGGAGTACTACACAAAACTGGAAATAAATGAGCCACACCTCTACATATCACCATAGCTCAAAGTCACCAACACTATGTTAAAAGTAAGTATCAAGAAAAAAAATTTTTTTTGAGACCGTCTTGTTATGTATTTCAGGCTGGCCTTAAATTTACTAGTTAGCCCAGGCTAGCCTCGAACTCACAGTGATCCTCCTACCTCAGCCTCCCAAGTGCTGGGATTACAGGCATGTCCTGCCATGCCTGGCTTATTTATTTTTATAAGTGTCAAACATCAAAATTCAACCACATAATGATAAATACTAATTTTAAAACTGGTTTTACAAGGAGCCAAGAGGATAATAAACACAAAATTTTGTCATGGATATTTGGGCAATGGGGCAGATAAACTAAATTGGTAAAGGGTACACAGAGCCTTATACATTAGTCATATTCTGTTTCTCAAACTGTATCATAGATACATGAGTGTTTTATTGTTATTCTTTGTATTATACACATATGCTATAATTTATATTTGTTTAATAATATCCTTTCAGGTAGTAAATTTTAACGCTGGGAATGTAGCTTAATGGTAGAACAATTGCCTAGTATGTGCAAGGCCTTGGGTTCAAGTCCAGCACCAAAAAAAAAAAAAAAAAGTAATCTTTCAAAAACCATTTCCAACAATACAAATATAATATGCCTAGAATAGTACACCTTTTAAATAAAAAAGTATAAATGGGGATTTTCAGTTGAATAAAAAAATATTCATAGTTGAATGTTATCAATATGTACATCTAAAATGTACCATTAAAATAAAATTTGAAAAAATATTCATAGAACTACATAATATTTACCATTAAAATTTAGAGCAACTGTTCAAAGTGCAAGAAATTCAATGTAGTAACACAGTATACCCCTGGAATGTGGTCCGCGCAGTTTTCCTTAGAACCTAACTAGTAACTGTTTGCGGAACCGCTACAGTTTCCTAGAAACCGCAAATATCCTCCGCAATTGTTTTTTTGGTGGGAGGTTTGCAAGTAGCCAATCCGAGAGCATTATTCAGTTCTCCTCGCTGCTGACTGGCTGGTGCCCTGTAACCCAGCTCCTGCAGATGCACCAGCATTCACATAGGTAACAGGTTGTTCTACCGCGTGTAGCTATCTCCAGTGTTCTTGGTTTTGCTCTTCTTAAAGCTCTAAGATCCCTAAAATGCTGCCAAACACCCTGCACCTTCTAAGGCTTTATTAATATACTGTTTTATTAAATTAAATTACATAACCGCAGGAGATATAGCATATTTAGGGTTAAACAATAAAAATAGGCAATTATAGGCATTTATTCTGACCACATCTGAAATTTGTGGTTTTTCACAGTTTGTAGGTGCTCTAGGAACGTAACCCCCGTGAATTTTAGGGGTCCACTGTACAATTACTTTTCTATGACATGAGACATCTAATTAGCCCATTTTGCCATATGTTGCAATAGATTTCAAAGTGTATGAAATAGCCAGACACAGTGGCACTTACCCATAATCCTAGCTACCGGGGAGGCTGAGGCAGGATGTTCACAAGTTCGAGGGCAGCCTGAGCAATTTAGCAATACTCTTGTCTCAGAATGAAAAATAAAAAAGGCTGAGGAATGTAGCTAAGGGTAGAGTGTCCCTGAGTTCAAATCCCAGTACCACAAAAAAAGAGAGAGAGAGACAGAGAGAGAAATTTTCTTTCATAAAGACCTATAGACCCACAATCTCTTAACCCCTTCATATTGTCATCACCATTCTTTCACAGAAACATTCATACAATTAGACTATCTAGTGAGGGTTTCAGAGGAAATAACAGAGAACTCAGAAGTCCCTAATGGCCAGCTCTAACATGATAGGTTTCAAATTGATGAGCCCACCATCTTTATAAAATTAATTCAGACAAATTGATGACAATAGCATGTAGGCAGTTTTCAAAATTAAAATTGATGAGCCTGCTCCTCTACTTGTCAGACTTCATTGATCTCAACATCAGTGGTGTTAGAGAGAAACATGAGTCAGGTCCTGTGGGTCCTTATCTGCCAGTGAGCACTGAGTTAGGTCCGGCAGGATCATGATGCTGTTGTTCCACTGACAGCAAGGAATACACACGGCCCACAGATAGGAGGAGCCCAACATACTGACAGTGCATTAACATAAGAAGGAAAAATCTGTCAAGGCTTGGCATATTTGTAAATTCCTCTAGGTAACACTCAAAGTTAAAAAGCTCAGTAAACAAATTAAGATTATTTCAAAAATTTGGAGTTCCTGCTAGCAACTTACTGTCGTTTTTATACGTTGCTAATTCAGCACAGATAGGGATCCATTCTTTAGAAATTCCTGAGCATAAACAAATACTACTTCAGTAGAAGTTGTTTTTTTTTTAATACCCCAACTATCTCCAAATTAAACTTCCTAAGTATCAGAAGAAAGGCTTTAATTATACGACTTTCTATTGGAGTCTTGACTCGGCAGAACATTCTGAATAGGTAGGAGGAAGAGGCACTTTGTTAGATGCTTTATATACCTCAATAAAGACAGCCAACTGGGGTTGGGGATTTAGCTCAGAGGTAGAGCACTAGCCTAGCAATCGCAAGGCCCTGAGTTCGATTGTCAGCACTCACAAAAAAAAAGAGCCACGCATAGTGCTGAGGACTTTATGTGTATCACCTCATGTATGGTAAGCCCTACGAGGAAAACCTTACCCTCCATTTGATACAGAAAGTAAAACATTAAGGAACTTGTTCAAATTCACATAATTCGTACAAGAATTACAGTGCAGCAACCCAAGCCAGGCCTGTCCAACACTAATGCTTGTGTTCTGTCTGCTATGCTATGTTGCAAGCACATCACGTTCATTTTTAATATACTTAAGTATATTTAAAACCTAAATTAAGTGGCTAAAAGTGTAGGAGGATTTTTAGCTTTGTATTAAAATGGTATACATACAAAATAATCATATAAAACAAGTGCATATCATGCCACTCTTCCGTAACAGCACCATATTATATCTCATCTCCTCCAGCTCCCCCAGCAGGCTAGCCCTGAACCTTCCAAAACAGGCACTCTGTACTGCACACACAGAAAACTGTGGTTGTTTAAATTACTTGAAGACAGTCTTTTATTTGTAAGTAATTACTCTGTAAGAAGTTTAACAGAAGTTACTGAGATGGAAAAACCATGGTCATATGTTCACAAAAGAAAACACATTAGGGGCTGGGGATTTAGCTCAGTGATTAGAGTGCTTGCCTTGCAAGCACAAGGCCCTGAGTTCGATCCCCGGCACCACTAAAAAAGAAAGGTATTTCCTAAAAGAAAACACATTAAAATGAGGTTAAGAAATAAAACAGTTTATTTTTAAAATAAATCTCACACCTTAATATCCTGAGAGCTCACACATTCACAAGGTCACATTCACATGCTTTGTACTATAAACCATCTCCTGATGTCATAACTCTGGATATCTGAATTGATCAGGAGAGACCAACAAACACTGGCCTGCAAAATCTGAAATTATAATGACAAAAACTCACAGCTTTTTTGCAAATTGCAAACTCTAAAAGGTAACTTAAAATCGATACAATATTCTTTTTATGCTGTCTGGAAAAGCGCATACTAATGAATATTTCCACAAAGATTTCATCTTCATAAATGCATTAACATTGGTGAATTAGGTGCTAACATCCCCGCATAGGAGAAGCCTTAGCAGACACCCCCCCCCCCTTTTTAAGTGCTGTCTATGGATAAACTGTCCATTGAAAAGTTTAGGAAAGGATTTCTTGTTTTAAAATGTGGCCACAAAGATATTTCACCCTCTCTTTCTGTATTCCTCTCACAACAACAGGGAAAACCCAGTAGAGAAGACAAAGTCCGCCCTATCTGAAGAGTGAAAGCTGACGTAGGAGGGGGAAAAGGCAGAAGGTAAAAGATGAGACCTAAGGGCCTGCAGAGGGGACACCAGGCAGGAGTGAGCCAGCCTAACCTGCAGGATTAAGTGCAACAGGCAAGCGACAAGGGGCTGCTTCTCTGGAAAAGTAGGTGGTCCCAGAACAGGTGTTGCTGCTGCTGCAGTGTGTAACTGCCTTATCAAAACAGTTGGCTCAGGCCAGGTGTGGGTGGCGCACGCCTGTAATCCCAGCATGCGAGGAGGCAGAGGCAGGACGGTCACAAATTCAAGCTCACCTGGGCAGCTTGGTGACTTAGTGAGACCCTGTCTCAAAATAAAATTTAAAAAATTTAAAAAGGGCTGGAGCTGCAAAGGCCCTGGGTTCAATTCCCAGTACCACCAAAACAGACAGACAGACCAACAAACAACAAAACAAAACGAAAAAGGATGGCTTGAATGTTCACAAAGCCTCCAAAACACATGATGAAACTTAATTCCCAATGCACGAAGTAGGTGTTTAGTTAGGAGGTATTCATTTCTTAAGGGCTCTGACCTCATGCATGGATTACTGCTGCTATAAAGAGGCCTTGCAGGAGTGGACTCAATTTCTGCTCTTCTGCCATGTGAAGAACAGTGGTCCTCTCTCCAGAGGACACAACATTCAAGGCACAACCTTGGAAGCAGAGTCTAGGCCCTCACCAGACACCAATGTTAACCAGCACCTTGATCTTGGACTTTTCAGGTTCCAGAACTGTGAGAAATTAATTTCTGTTCTTCATAAGTTACTCCATCTCAGGTATTTGGTTATAGCAGTGCAGAAGTGACTAAGACAAAGTCTCACCTAGATATACAACATTTTAACACAATTTTTAATGTATTCTTTTAGTATCTGTGTGTGTGTGTGTGTGTGTGTGCATGTACCCCAGATACTCAGTTTTAAGTCATTTAAGGAAAACCCCCAACATGAGAAGCAGAACAGGTATTTATTAGCAATTAATAAAGTTATTCATGCAGATGTGTATACAACAGAACATTGCTCCATTTGATTTTAGTTGTACTTTTTGGCCTGGGATATGGGTTTTAAATGGTCATTGTGTGCACTAGCTTTGTTAAAATAAACAATATTTGTAAAAACTATTAAAAAAAAAAGAAAAAAGCAGAAACAAAAAACTTAAGCCATTGGTGGTATACACCTGTAATCCCTTCTACTCAGGAGACTGAGGTAGGAGGATTGCAAGTTCTATGCCTGTCTCAAAATTATAAAGGGCTAGCAGTGCAATTCAGTGTTAGAGCACTCTAGCATGTGTGAAGACATGAGTTTAATCCCCAGTACCTCAAAACAACAGCAACAGTGACAATAATGAAAAAAACTAGAATAAAAATATCCAATACAGGTTGGGGATTTAGCTCAGTGGTAGAGCGCTTGCCTAGTAAGCACAAGGCCATGAGTTCAATCCTCAGCACCCGCCCCCCAAAAGGGCAATAAAAATACAACAAAAATTTTAATTTAAAAAAAAAAAAGGCCTTTGTAGCTGGACACGGTGGATCATGACTATAATTCCACACTCTGGGAAGCTGAGGCAGGAGATCACAGGAGCCCAGCCTGGGCAACTCAGCAAGACCCTTTCTCAAAACAAAAAATAAAAAGGGGGATATACCTTAGTGCAAAGGCCCTGGATTCTATCCCCTGTAACACAAAAGAAAAAGAAGACTTTCATGGAGACAGAAGATATGATACACATGAAACAAGAACAAGAAGATTTTTAGAAATAATATAGTAAAGCACAGTAAGAGAGTAAGAAAGAGTTTTTGGAGATTAATAATAACAGCTAAAACAAATTCAGTAGAAGGGCTGGAAGACAGAATTAAAGAAGTCTTATTGAAATGAAACAAAATTACTAAGAGGTAGACAAAAAAAAAGAGATAAAAAATTACAGGACAAATTCAAAAGATCCAACGTATAAACTAATCAAACACGTAGAAAGAAAATTATTTATTTGGTAATTTCACCCAAGAATGAGAATGAAATTTTCAAAAAAATAATAAGTTTTCCAAGACATGTACAACATAAATTCTAGAGTTTAAAGGTCCACTGAGTACCTAGCACAATGGCTGAAGAAAGGTCCTTTACAAGGCAAATCACTGTAAAATTTTAGAATAGAAGGTATAAAAACATGACCTGAAAAGCTTCCAAAAAGGAAGGGAAAAGGCCACATACAAAAGTGCAGAAATAAAAATGGCATGGCCTCTTCACAAGGGCTGGGAAACTATTAGATGATGGAACAGTAACATTAAAAGACTGAGGGGAAACAATTTTTAACCAGAATCCTATAATCAGCCAAACTGACACTCGATTGTGAAGGAGAATACAGATATTTTCAGACAATATAAGGTTCAAAAATTACGTCCCATACACACTTTCTCAGGAATCTATTAGACCATATGGTCTACAAGAATAACAGGATAAGCCAAAAAAGAAGCCTTGAGGGATCCAGCCCAGGTAAGAAGCAGAAAATGTCCAAGATGACAACACTGTAGCAGCATCCCAGACTGGACCCGTCTAGAGGTCAGATGACTCCAGGAAATTTTTCAGGTGGAGAAATGGAACAGAGAATCCAAGCTGTTACATATGGCCATGTAAAACACAGGGTTTAGAAAGATTCAGGGAGACATTCAAAGAGTATCAACACTTAGGATGATTAAAGTACCACCCTAGATTCTTGTTATGGCTTGTATCTATACATTTCCTCCAAAATCTCATGCACTCATAGGTGGGCCTTTGTGGAGGCAGCTGGATCTCCTACTGGGATTAAGGATGTGTGATAACTAAATTGGTTTAACATAGTTCTGGGAGTGCATAATGGAAGGTCCACTGGGTGTGGGTGGCACCAATAAATAGGCTTGTAGTTTGGATGGAACATAAAGGGAGGCTTGCTGCTGCTGCTGCGGCTTGCTGCTTTGCTTCCTTCTCCCTACCCTGCCATGGACTGTTTCTCCTCTGCCATGCCCCTCTGCCATGCTGCCCTGCCTTGGAACCAGCTGACTATAGACTGAAACCTCTACAAACTGTGAGCCCAAATCAACCTGTCCTCCTCTAATTTTGGGGTGTCAGGTATTTTGTCTCAGCAACAAGAAAAGTAAGATAATTCTACATAAAGTGGAGAGCCTCTGTGACAAGTCTCTGTCCTCAAGTAACAAATAATCTATCTGAGGAGCTAATCCATTTGAAGGACATTAGCCAGTGTTTTTCAAAGTTTTGAACTAAGACCCACAGTAAGAAACACATTTTATATAGTGATCCAGGAGTGCAACAAAAGTACCATGAAATAATATCACTCCTTTTTATGTACAACACATTTTCATAATTTCTGTTCAGGTCTATTTTATTCCAGGCTTTTCAATGCTGGTTACAACCTACTAAACTTACTTCATGAGTCACTAATGGGTTGCAATTTACATTTTTAAAACACTGCAAAGGACTGAGATGCATTTTATTAAAAGGGAAAAAGAAAACACTTCTAGAATAGAAAATTGGAGGTGGTAGAGAGGATGGCAAGAAAATCAGAGATTGACAGAAAAAGTATTTCACCTGAGCTTTTGTGACCATATTTGACACACTGAGAAGAAGGCTGTTATAGAATGGGGGATAAGTAAAGACTCAAAAGCAGGTTTGCTAAAGGTAGAACAGAGAAAAAGGTGAGTCTGCATGAAGGAGAGGAATATAAAATGGAGATGGAGGAGATTAACCACCAGAAGTTTGACAGCTATGCAAGGAATCTGATATTTCTCCAACAACAATGGAGATCCAAGGAGTGTGGGAAGGGGATGTGCCAGCAAACTGCAGTAATTTTCTCATGATTACTTACCCATGAATTTTATATGCACAAAATTATATAAAATTAAAGGCCAGGCATGGTGGTGCACACATGTGGTTCCAGGAGTTTGGAAGGCTGAGGCAGGAGGATTGCAAGTTCAAGCCCACCCAATATAACTTAGCAAGACTCTGACTCAAAATAAAAAAATAAAAAGGGCTGGGGATACAGCTCAGTGGGAAGGCCCTGGGTACTGCTGGGGAGATATGAACCAAAAGAAGTTCATTTTATTCATTTGGATTTTTTCTCTCCAAACCTTTCTGAAAGAAAATAATGAATTGATTTGAACAATTCAGACCCTGAAGAGCAAGCAAGCTCTTGGGCAAACAGATATTCTTTCTTTCCTCTTGTAATCAACTACGTTAATATAGATAGCTGCTCCTTATGCCTGGCATCCAGCCTTAAGAAAATTCTCTTACTTTCTTGAGCATGCCAGTTCTCTTCCAACTAGAGTTTTTGTACCTGCTGTCCCTCCAACTTGTAATGTACGTCTTGATGACTGACATCAAGCTAAATGTCACCAGGCCTGACAACCAAACATGATCCCAGAGCTTAGATGCCCTTGTTATCACCACCTGCGGCACTTCCCCAATTCTAGCATTTTTTTTAAACCTTAGATTACAATTGTTTATTCGCCTCCAAAATTAGACCAAAACTTCCATGAGGACAGAAGCTATGCAATTTTCACTATATGCAAAGCTTTATTCACTGGTTTAGTGCCCAGCCCATCGTGGGCACTCAATAAATATTTGATAATACAAAGCTTTAGTTTAGTGCACCAACAAATAATTTTTAAGTCCAAATTCTGATATTAAGCCTAGATTTAAGAAGTCAAAAGCAGATTCAAGCAAAAACAATCTATACTGTGCCTCTTGAGCAAACTAATGTAACTGTACAGACTTATTCTGTAGAAGCACTGCCCAAAATAGGTTGAATAGGTGAGGAGTTAGAACTTGAACTAAAAAAAAGAGCTATTGTGAGTTAAGATGTAGGCATGTAATTGAAATAAGGCGTTAAGAAGATTAGTCTACTCTGGAATGCAGCATAGAATGGTGAATTTTTCCTCCATTTTTTTTTTTTTGGCTTGCATTTTGAAATGTGAGCACATGATCAGAGCAACATGAACAACCAACCACAAAGACTGAGTTTGCATGGATGAAGTTTAGTATTCATTAACTGAACAAACATTTTTTTGAGGATCTACTTTTTATGCATTCTGCTATGATATAATAAAAATAAACTTCAGGGCCTGAGGTATAACTCAGAGGTAGAGCTATACCTAACAGGTCCAATGTTCTGGGTTCAATCCCCAGCATGGAAAAAAAATCACAAACTATAACCTGACACAAAATGAAAGGGAATAAAAAGTGTTGAAAGCTGAGTCACATTAATGTGTCAGCATTTCTGTACAGAAAAGAGAGTCTATGATGCTTAAAGGGAAAAAAATGGGAAAGACTCCATATAAAATGACTGAACTTATTATTCTCATAAGATGAAATGAAATTTTTCTTCTTTTTTTCTTACTTTGTTAGTGTTTCTGTACCAATAAATAATTTCAGTGACAACTATGACTCCCACTTATGGAGATAAGCAGAAACATGTTGAATGTATTGCAGGGAGTCCAAGACTTCTTCATGAGCTGCAAAAATATCAACAAAGAATCTGAAAGAGAGAATTTCAGTACAACAGTAGGTTAGGATAGAAGTACCCAAACACTGCAGTGGAAACACTGGGAGAGGCAAGTGTTTCATGTTTGGGCAGCGGTATAGAGAGGAAAAGAAAGGCTAGGAAAGATGTCCTGAAGAATGTGACTCTTGAGCTCAGTACCAACTAGGGAACACTGCTCATTAGCATGGGATGTAGAAGCAATTACTCTGTGGGAGTTGAGAGCAGAAGCTTGGGAATGCCAGTGGATAAAGAGGACAGAAGATCACAATGAGGTTGACAAGCCATGCTAAGGACCTTCAACTTTGATCTTACAAGAAATGAAGAAGGTATTTATACATGGCAATGACAATGGTCAGATATGTATTTTAGATCACTCTGAAATCAATATGGAGAATGAATGGGGGTTCACAAGACCGGATATTGAGAAATCACAAGGACGCCACTTCAAGAGGCAAAAGATGATGAGGGTTTCAAAGGACAGGAGCAGAAATGGAACTTATGGGAGATTCTTGAGACTTATTTAGGAGGTAAAATCAGGAGGGTTTTTCTTTTCTTTTGTGCTGATGGGAGTTGAATCCAGGATCTGGAGCATGTTAGGCAAAAATTCTACCACTAAATTATGTGTGTAAATCTGAAATCAGAAGGGCTTTCAGGATGCAGGCAATCAAGGAGACCACGAAGTCTAGAATATCTTGCAAGGTTCTGGGTGGATGATGAGATCATACAGTGAAATAGAGACAGTAAAAAGAAAATACAATTGATGTAAAGTGGGAGTAGGGCATCAGCAAAAGAATAGAGAATATGTGTTTTGTTTTACACATGTTGAATGTGAGCTACCTGTCAGGGTAGCACATTGAGTAGTCGGCAATTGGGCACATCAGTCTGAAGGGAAAAGACGAGAGCTTAGAGCAAAGACATGGATTTTGGACTCACAGGTAAATCCATGGAGAGCAGTTTTAATTGCCCATACAGAGCTGGTGGAGCCCAAATAAATTAATTGACATTTATTGGGCACTTGATATGTTACAAGCACTATGTTAACTGCTTTATAAATATTATTTATTTTAAACTTAGCAACAACCTTCACAAGTGAAGAAATTTATATGTGATGGATGTGGTCTGAGTAAATTTAGAATTAATCTCTCTCTGTCTCTCTCCATCTCTCCCTCTCCAGGCACTGCTGGGGACTGAATCTGGGGCATATACATGCTAAGCAAGTGCTCTACCACTGAGCTATATCTCAGCCCACTCTTAACCACTGTTAAATATAATCTCTCAAAGGTGCTAAAAATAGATTAAAAGAGACCAGAGTCAACTTGGTACTTCTATACATAACAATGACATTTATCCAACTTGTGACCATATTATAACATACATTTTAAAGAGGGTATATTCTGATTATACAAATGATTATAATAATGTTTGAATAAAAGTTCTAGTAAGTGCCATAGTCCACAGACACATTCTTCTTTAATCACAGAGAGAAACATCAATTGAAACCTAAAGGCTGAGAGCGCAACTTAGTGGTAGAATGTGAGCTGAGCCCGAGCAAGAGCCTGGGTTTGATCCCAATCACTACAACAAAATTCCAGAAAGTTCCAGAAGATGAAACTTTAATTTGCCGCATTTCTGATGTGCTGGCATATCCTGCTGAAGCTTCCCACCATCTTACAGTCTTTCTCCTGCACTGGTTTAAACATTACCGTATGAAAAAAAAAAAAAAAAAGAAAAACACATTACTGTCTGGTTGGTTTGTTTGTTTTGGGGGATTTCCCTTTGTTTTATGTGGGGGAGGGTTTTTTTTTTTGAGTTTTTGGCTATACTGGGGATTGAACCCAAGGACTTTAGACTGAGCTACATCCCTAGCCTTTCTTTTTATTTTTTATACTGAGACAGGGTCTCCCTGTTACTAAATTGCCCCATGCAGGGCTAGAATTTACAATCTTCCTGCCTCAGCCTGGCAGAGTGCTGGGATTGCAGATGTGTGCTACCATGCTGAGATGCCCAGTACCTTGTTTGTGAATTGTGTCATTTGGGCTAGAATGGTTGTATCAAAGGTTCTACTAAGCATGTACAGATTCTCCCCACTGTCATTATTCCCTAAATAATATAGTAAGTCAACTATTTACATCACACTCGCACTGTATTAAGCATTATAAGTAATACACAGATGATTTATACAGGAGGATGTGTGTAGATTATATGCAAATACTACACCATTTTATATAAGGGACTGGAGCTCTGTGGATTTGGGTAGCCACAAGGGGTCCTGGGATCATGGCTACCAAGGTCAACTATCACATCATCCTTTTTCTTTAAGGTTTAGGAAATCTATTATTTCATTTTGTTTTATTTTAGTTTATTTATTTTTTGTTTTTTTGAGACAGGGTCTCGCCATGTAGTTCAGACCAGTGTTCAACTCACTATGCAGGACAGGCTGATCTTGAACTTGTGGCGATCCTCGTGCCTCAGCCTCCCTAGTGCTAGGATTACAGGTGTGCACCACCATGCCTGGCAAATCTATTATTTTAAAAGAACTATATACCTGATAGGTCTTTCTTCCTCTGTATGTACTTACACAATAAACCATAGTGACTCACTGTTTATTACTTAAGTCTGTGTTTTGCAACTAGTTTTCCTCTTTTCCCTCATTTTAAAACTGAATTATGTGCATAAATAGTATAGATGGAATTATGATAGATAAATATTAACAGCAGGAGTTTAAAACTTTTTTAAAAACTCCATATATTTGGATAGCTTGTTTCCTGGTTTCCCCAGGAAACCTCAGACAGAAAAACTGTATTATTTTAATACAAGTGGAAAAATATTTCTGATTCTCACAGCTTTAACAATTTTTAAATAAAGTATACTATATAAATAAGATTCCATATATATACCATTATTTGAAGCCATACCTCGGCTTCCTTCAAAAGCAAAGATGATCAACAATACTGATTCACTCTTTTAATAGTCCCACCACACATCATTTCAAAATAGGAAAAATGCTCCTAAAATGTACATTATTATTCGATTTTTAAATTACAAGTCACAGATCCCCCAAACAAATACAAATTAAACAGTGATTTTTTTCTCCAACAGTTTTGCATAACTAAGCCTATTTCCAAATTTCTTTTTACTGTGATTCCTGTAGCAAATTCCACCAGCACATTTTAGAACTTATGCAAATTAAGTTAGAAATACTTGTTCACAGTAAATTAAAATCAAAATGGATCAAAGACCTAAACATTAAAACAGAAACATTAAACCTACTGCAAGATAAAATAAATAAGACACTTATTTTAGGTATAGGAAAGGATTTTCTAAACAGAACTTCAACTGCACAAGAAATAACAAAAATAATCAACAAATGGGATTATATCAGACTAAAACGCTTCTGCGCATCAAAAGAATCAAGAGAGTGTCTACTTCACTCAGTAGAGTGAAGAGACAACCAATAGATTGGGAAAAAATTTTGCCAGCTACTCCTCAGACAGAGGACTAATATCTGGACTACATGAAGTACTCAAAAAAATTAAACTGCCTAAAATTAAAAACCCAATCAATAAATGAGCAAGAAAAATGAACAGACACTTCACAGTGGAAGAAATATAAATGATCAACAAATAAATGAAACAATGTTCAACATTTTGGCCATTAGAGAAATGCAAATTAAAACAACACTAAGATTCCATCTTACTCCAGAAAGAATGACAATCATTAAGAAATCAAACAATAACAAATGCTGGCATGGCTGTGGTGAAAAAGGAACCCTCCTTCCTTGTTGGAGGAAATGTAAACTAGTACAACCATTATGGAAACCAGTATGGAGATTTCTTAAAGGACTGAAATAAGAAATTTCATATGATCCAGTTATCCTTCTGCTAGGACATTATACTACCATGATACATACATCCCAATATATATAGTAGCACAGTTCGTAATAGCTAAATCCTGGAAGCAGTATATACACCCAATCAACAGGTGATTGGATAAATAAAATGTGATGTCTATATATAATGGAATACGACTCAGCTGTAAAGAATGACAAATTTAAGACACTTGTAGGAGAATGAATGCACCTGGAAAATACAATGTTGCATGAAAGAAACCCAACACAGAAGGTTAAATACTATATGACATCTCTCATTTGAGTGAGGCAAAGTACAAACAAGAGGATAATAAAGGATGGATAGAAAAGGACAAAAGAATGGATCCCTTGCAATAGGGAAGTGGTCCAAGGAAACAAGGCTGAGGGGTGAGGAGGAGGGGAAGGGGAAATAAGTAGAATAAAGATATGCCAGGTACAGGAACCTAATAACCCAATGAATGTAAATATCATATACCATAACGTGAGCTAAGATTAATAATATCAATAAGAATGAAAAATGGGATAGAGGAACTGGAGGAAGAAGGAGGAAGAGGGGAGGGGAATTTTAAAAAAAAGAAACAAGCTGTGGAATGTACATATAATCACTCCCCAAGAGGACTCTAAACTGCATGTACTACAAACATGTACTAATAAAATTTAAAAATTTTCAAAAAAGCAATACTTGTCCACCTCAATTCATCTCTAGTGAATGGCTGTGTGGAATTCTAAATTTAAGTACAACTACATTACTGTTCTCTGATTCATGTAGAATAATTCTTGGATTCATGGCAACGCCAAGTGAAATGACACTGCAAAGAAACCCTTTGTTTCCAAATAAATCAGTGCTGGGTTTCAGATAATGCTATAAAGAATCTTATTCACGCAGCACAGCCTAGTTAAAACTATAAAAGTTGAAAACAACAACAAAAACTTCCACTTCTATTTAATGGAGCCATAGAGTTTTAGAGGTAAAAGGAACTTCGAGTGATTTGAAGTAAAAAACAAAAAGTCAAACTTGCTAAGGGTTACTTAAGTTAGTGACAGATCCAATATTGGAGCTCGGGCCTTCTAAATTCCCTAGCAAAGACTATTAAATAATACAGGACATTAGACACGTTAATGACAGCTAACATTTACAAAGTGCCCACTTTATGCCCTTCACTGTGCTCTTCATTATCATTTCTCTCTCTATTCAGTTCATAAGTTAGAATAAACTTATTAAAACAATAACATTTAATCCTTTGGATGTTCAGGTGCCAACAGAGTATTGCCTTATAATCTAAGGGTTAAGAGATAATTCAATTACTGCAATAACCACACTACTGAAGAGAATGTATTTCAACAGCATATTTTGCTCTCAGAAATTACCCTCCCAGAGGTGGAAATAAATTTAGAAAGCATAGGAATGCATTTCTATGTAATAATCTCTTTAACAAGACTTACAAAGACTTCTATAGCTACCTCCTCCTTTATCTACTTCTATATTTTTCTACTCTCACATCCTTGCTTGATTCTTCTGTAGCTGCTTTTTGTCATCCTAATCTATACTTTATCCTGAATTGCATCATTTCTAGATCAATGTTAATTTACTTGAGACAGATGTTAACACTATTTGAAAAAGTGCATTTTAAACTGGGCATTGTGGTACACATCTGTAATGCCAGCACTCCGGGACACTGAGGCAAGAGGGTCACAAGTTCAAGGGTAAGCTTAGGCAATTTATGGAGGCCCAGTCTCAAAATAAAAAAACATAAAGGGCTAGAGGTATAGCTCAGTAGTAGAGAACTTGCCTCCAAATCAAAAAGAATGGACACTTTGGAGATCATCCAGTAAAGCCAGTATTACCATGATGTCAACAATGGTATTATCAACCATGATGATAATACCACAAGAAAATTATAAACCAATATAGATGCAAAACTCCTCAATAAAATTCTCAAAGCAAATTCAGCAACACACAAAAAGTATTATATACCATTACCAAGTATGATTTATCCTAGGAATGCAAGACTGACATCTGAAAATAAATCAACGTAATATGCAATATTTGGGGGGGTGCTGGGGGTCAAACTCAGGGCCTTGCCCTTGCTAGGCAAGCGCTCCACCACTGAGCTAAATCTCCAACCCCAAATACACAGTATTTAAAGAACAAAAACCATACACCCTTTGAGATTATTATCTCAAAAGATACAAAAAAGACATCTGACAAAACCAAACACCCTTTACTGATAAAAACATGCAACAAACTAGGGATAGAAGGGAATTTCCGGAAGCTAATAAAAACCATATATAAGAAACCCACAGCTTACATCATATACAGTGATGAAAAACTGGATGCTTTTCCCCTGAGATCAGGCCTAAGTGTATCAGTTCTCTTCACTTCTATTCAACATTTTACTAGAGGTTCTAGCGGACCAAAAAGGTAAGAAAAAATAAATTTTAAAAAGGTACCCAAATTGGTAAAGAAAATATAAAATTATATCTATGTGTAATGACATATCTCTAGCCTATGTAAAGAAAATTCTAAGGCAATGAAGCAAACCTTTTAGAGTTTTCAATGATAACAAACACCTGGCTGTGGCATGTGCACCACAGGTTTGCCACTGTTCTAAGAAATACAACAAAAAGTTATTCAAACTAATAAATGAGTTCAGCAAGATTGAAAAACAAGGGCAGGGGATTTAGCTCAGTGGTCAGAGTACTTGCCTAGCAAGCAAGAGGTCCTGAGTTCGATCCCTAGTACCAAAAAAAAAAAAGAAAAACGCAAGATCAATATTCAGAATTCAACTATACAACAGCAATGAGCAAACAAAATAAATTAAGAAAATAATTCCACTTACAATAGCATCAAAAACAATACAGTACTTAAGTATAAATTTTAACAAAAATACAAGACTGATAGACTTGAAACTACAAAACTTTTTTGTTTGTTCATTTATTGGTAGGGGTATCAGGAAACATATCCAAGGCCTTATGCATGCTAGGGAAGTGTTCTACCACTAAGCTACAGTCCCAGCCCCAAAATACTGGGGTTTTTTTGTTTTTTTGGGTTTTTTTTGTGCTGGGGATTGAACTCAGGGCCTTGTGCTTGTGAGGTAAGCACTCTAACCACTGAGCTAAATCCCCAGCCCCCAAAATATTATTGAAAGAAATTAAAGACCTTGTAAATGGAAAGACAACCCATGCTCAATGGATCAAAAGACAATATTGTTAAGAAGGTAAGAATACACAAAACCATCTTCACATTCAATGCAATCTTTATCAAAACCTTAGTTGTTCTTTTTTCAGGAATTGATAAGCTGATCCTAAAATTCATATGGAAACACACGAGACCCAAAGTAATCAATGTAACATTGAACAAAATTAGAAGACTCACACTTTCTGATTTCAAAACTTACTACAAAGCTACATTAGCAATGAACAGTATGGTGCTAGCATTAAGTTAGACAGATCAGTGGACTTTTATTGAAAGCATAGAAATAAACTTTTATATGTATAACCAATTGATTTTGACATGAATACCAAGACAATTCAGTAAAGGAAAGACTAGTCAATAAATGATGCTGGAACAACTGGATATCCACATGCAAAAGAATTAATTTGGACCTTATGAAATAAAAATTGATGCAACATAGATTATAAATCTAAAGAAGAACTAAAACTATTATGTTCTTAAAAGAAAATATGAGTAAATCTCCACAACATTAGGTTGGACAGTAAGTTCTGGGATGATATGATACTAAAAGCACAAGCAACAAACAAAAGAAAAAAGTAGATGAATCAGACTTCATCAAAAATTAACTTTTGTGCTTCAAGGAAATCATCATGAAAATTCAGTGAAAATCCATAGAAAGGGAGAAAATATTTGTAAATTGTATATCTGATGTATCCCCAAATTTTAAAAAACTCTTAACAATTCAACAATAAAGACAATCCAATTTTTAAAATGACCAAAGTATCTGATCTGAACATTCCTTCAAAGAAGACAAACAGCTAGCCAAAAAGCACACTGAAGGTGTGTGACATCAATAGCACTAAGGGAACTGCAAATCAAAAGCATAGCAAGATACCATCTCATATCTGCTATAATTGCTAAAATGAAAAAGACATAAATATTAGCATGTTAGAAATTTGAATACTCATACCTTGCTGGTAGGACTGTAAAAGAAGGCAGACATTCTGGAAAACAGACTGGCAACTCCTCAAAAGCTAAACTATATGACCCAACAATTACTATACGACACAGCAATTTTACTCCTAAGAAAAATGAAAATATATGTCCATATAAAAATTGTATATAAATATTCATAATAGCATTACTCACAATAGCCAAAAAGCAGAATCAACCCAAAAGTTCATCAATGAATAAATGAATAAGCAAAAATAGACACAAGAAAATTTTTGCAGCAATAAAAAGAAATGCTACAATGTGGATCAACTTTGAAAACATTATGTTACGTGAAATCATGCAGTCATAAAAGATCATGTATTATATGATTCCATTTTTTATTAAATATCCAGAATAGGCAAATCTAAAGAGAGGAAGATTACTAATGCCAGGGACTGGGGTGGGGTGGGGTGAGAGTATCCCTGAAAACGGGTCTCAAGTTTCTTCTTGGCATAATGAAAGTTCTGGAATTAGTTATGATGGTTGCAGACCTCTACCAATAAGCCACTGACTTGTGGTTTAAAATGGCATGTGAATTATGTCTCAACGAAGCTATATTTTAAGTGTTAAGTGTAAGAGACTAGCATCTTTTCCACTTACTGCTGTTTTACCTCTTATGTACTTTCCCAATCATTTGAATTTTGTCAGCACCTTTCTTACAATCTGTATTAGCCCATTTGTGCTGCTACAACAGATCATTCGAGACTGGGTAATTTATAAAGAAACCCCCCCCTTTGTGTGCATATGTGTCTTGTCCGTCTGTCTGTCTCTGTCTTTCTCTCCCTCTCTGTGTGTCTCCCCTTAACCCCGTCAATTTGTGGTACTGAGGAATGAACCCACGACCTTCACACTGAGCTACATCCCCAGCCCTTTTTTACTTTTAATTCTGAGACAGGGTCACCAAAATGTCCAGAGCCCGTAATTCTGGAAGATGGTGCCAGCATATGATAAGGACATCCTTGCTACGTCTTCACATGGCAGAAGATGGAAAGGATAAAAAGGGATGAATGCTATGTCCTTCTATGGCAGAAGAGAGCTGACCTACTTCTGTAAGCCCGTTTCATAGCAGCATTAATCTCTGCCCTGGAGACCTAAGCATCTCCCCAAAGGCCCCACCTCTCGACATTGCTGCACTAGGGATTAAGTTGCCAACACATGGATTTTGAGAGATAGACCATAGCACCATCTTTGCCCAAGAACATAAAATATATTTTAGTAGATAATAGGATCATTATAAATTGTAGTATATAAGAATTCAGACCCAAAATGTTCTATCATCTTTAGTTGGTTAATAGGAGATCATCCCAGTATCTTCCAAGCTAACATGCAACAGAAACAACCAGGTGATTGCTCCATTTCCAAGGATTAATATAAGCAGTGCTGGTTATGTTGGTTAGGGGATTTTAGACTATGATAGCAGTATCTGGTATCAGTGGCAAGTTCAGTAGACACTGGTTGCTAATAGCAGGAGTTTTTGGCAGTTCTGCAAATAAGAACTTCTGCATATTCAAATTCTGTATGTTCAGAATTTAATACAATCAGCTTTTAAATTTAGGAGTTTAAGTCCTTTTCTATTAGGTAGGAATTACTTGATACATAAAACATTTTCTTTTTTTTTTTTTTGGTGCCGGGGATTGAACTCGGGGCCTTGTGCTTGCAAGACAAGCACTCTAATCACTGAGACATAAAACATTTTCAATCAGCTTTCTTCTTGAAATCTGGCACCAATTTCTAGATTAAAACATTCATATTATTTCAGAATAATAAAGTAAAAATAAAAAGCCCATTTTTCAAACTCATTTAATCACTGCCTTATCAACAGACGGTATCTGAGTTATGGTTAAGTCAATTCCATGGGTTCTTTCTGATGAGGGGCTTTGAGAAGAGTCAGCTTTAGCCCCCTTATTAACAGCGAAAGGGCATCTAGGTCAAGCCAAACCAGGTCACATCAGCTCTTTCCCATGTCCGCCCTAAGCAGTGACCCTTGAAACCTCATAAAGGGCTATTTGTTCATTTGTAAAACAAAGCTACCTAGCTAATCTGAAGTTATTAAGAGTATTCAATGAAATGATGTCTCTAAACCAGGTATGATGATGCGCTCCTGCTATCCAGGCACTCAAGGGGCTGAAGCAAGAGGATGGCGAGTGTGAGGCCAGCCTGGGCTCCATAGTAAAACCCTACTGCAAACAGCAATGAAAGTCTCTAAAACACCCAGCAGGCAGCAGGTGATCAAATAATACTAGTTCCTTTCACTCTGCTTTCTGCAAGGTAAAATAGAGTTCACACACGATTTAAAAAATACCAAAATCTTGATGAAACAAAATATTTGACTTAGCATGTACAACTGAAAAGAGCAGAATGATCTAAATATTAAAAGTAAAGCTAAGTACCCTGTATTCACGATGATAATATCTGATGACAGAGCGAAAAATAAAGTAACTTTGTACTAATTATGTTGATATTATCTAATAGTTTTATTAGACAACAACTGAGTATCCAGCTGGCAAAATACTACAGATATTTTCAATTAAATGGTTCTTCAAACAAGCCAACAAAATAATTTAAGGTTTGGTGATATCTGTAGTATGAGAATTTCCTAACGGAAGGTTTCATAATGAATTGTAGTCACAGTATTTGAGAGCACGGAAGGGGAACAAAGCCATAGTAAGGTGCCTCCAAAATACTACTAGTCCTCTGAGACAAGATTATACCTATACTGTTTTAGAAAGAGTTAAGACAACAACAACTTTACCAAAGACTTACATGGAAAAAGGATACCAGACAGATAGATTTACTTTTAAGAAGTAAAGTAACTAGGAACATGATTTTAAAATTTATTTTAACAATGGGTTACATATTCACACGGTGCAGCAAATCAAAAAAAGAAATACGAAAGGGACACAATGTTCGGAGGCTGAGGCAGGAGGCTGACAAGTTTGAGTTCAGGCTGAGCAACATAGCAAGGTGCTGTCTCTAAAAAAAAAGATGGGAGGGAGGAACAGTGAAAAAGTCAACTTCCCACTCCTACCCATCTAGTTATCATCCTCCAATCCCAAATAAACACTATAAATTTCCTCTGTATCTTTCCAGAGTGTCTGTATGCAAAAAAAAAAAATAAATAAAAGCTAAAACAAATTCTTGTGTTTTCTTTGGCCTTACACACAGGTGTAGCATTTTATACTGCATGTCACAGGCAAATTTTTTAAATTCTAAAACGTCCAGTGAAAGTGATCAACTTTTGTTTACATTTAAGTGGACCTTTAAAAGGAAAAACAAAGCCTGGACTGGTGGCACACACTCCTAAATCTTGGCATTTGGGACTGAGGCAAGAGGATCTGCCGAGAGTTCAAAGCCAGCCTGAACTATTTAGTGAGAATTTGTCTCAAAAACAAACAAATAAAAAAATCCCTTAAATAAATAAATGAAAGAACAAAAATAAGAAATAAAAAGCAAACAAGGAAGAAAGAAGAAAAAAAGAAAAACAAATTATATTAAGGTCAATGGGAGTCAGAAATAAAGAGGAGACAAAATTCAAAGGAAAATGAGGTGCATGGTCTTAAAAAATCTTAAAAACTTTGCTAAAACATTGAAGTATTTTATCTTTCATTAATAAAAAATTCTTTTGGAGACAAAAAAATTAAATACTTAAGAAAAGAGAATATTGTAAAAAGTCAGAAAAGAAAGAACAGTACTCATGTCAGATGGAATAAACTATCGACTACATACACTAAGAATTATTAAAAATAGGAATATTTTTTAAAAATCATAGTAAAATCTTACTTATGAATGTCTATTAACAATGGCCCTTGTCCAAAAAAGCAAATAATACAGTACATACATGTTTCAATTTGAACATCATACTGTTGGGAGGGGGAATAAAAACATGTTTTGTTTCCGTTAATGTTTATTTTAAAAACAGGCCTTTACTATCATTGCAGTTTAACTAGCTATTGTCTTGGTGCAAAGCTCCTTCTAGAGTCTGGCCCAAACTCCTTTATAGTGAGCCTAAGTTAGTAAGGGGCAGGTTACCTGGGCCTGATCCTCGGCCTCTATCTCCTATTCAAGTCTCCAGCAAAGATTGAACATTGCCCGGCCAGTACCACTTCCTGCCTAACTCTCAGGATCCAGGCCAACTCGGGATTTCACATGCAAACCTCTACTGATGACAATCTGGAGGGAAAGGGCTGGAATTCAGTATACCGCTTACTAGTCTTCGACTTAATTGAAAAGAAGAAAAGTTGGTTTTAAGCCAGATGGTTCAAATTTTGGATATATTTTCTGAAGGGAACAATGGTCATATCTGGTAGCTATGACTTCACGCCAAAGCACTCTATTTAATCCATTAACATGGCTGACATCTTCAAAAGGAAAAAAAGCAAAACAATGATGTTACAAAGATACGAACATATATACATACATGTACATATATATGTAAATATATAAATATAAATCGTTTTTATTGCAGGGCATGGTGGCACAGGCCTGTAATCCCAGCACTCTGGGAAGTTAGACCCATCAATTTAGGGACTCAGCAAAACCTTTTCAAAATAAAAAAAAATGGACAAGGGATGTAGCACAGTGCAAAAGGCCCCAGAGATAGATCTATATATGGTGTATACATAGTTTTAAATTTTTAGTTTATGTCATTGCTGAAGGAAAAACAGCTTATTTGGAGAAGAGGATGTAGCCCTAGACTTCTGTGGATATTTTGAAAGGAATTACTGAGTATTTTCAAGGGCTTTGAAGGCTGAAACCACTAGTTCTTTATAATGTCTACCTTTCCTTCCCAAGTAAAAGCTTTGCTTTTCCTTATTAAAAGCCTTCTCTTAAATGTCTCCATACCATGATTAGTATCTTCTTTGCTCAAGACCAAAATGAAGAGTGGGATAGAGAAAGGATAGAGTGAAATTTTCTTGATGCAAAAGCTGGAAGAGTTAGAAAGAGCAAGTTAAAAAAAAAAGAAACTAAACTCTTAGAAAAGAGGGGAGGCCACAAAATGACAGAGGAGACAAGTATAGCGTGTGTATATGTGCATGTGCTGAGAAGAAACGGGGGTGGAGGGATGTCAGCACAGACAGATGCTGTCTGGAAAAACTGGAGGTGTTAGTATAACTGTGAAGAGTGAGTTGTGTACATAACGTATACAGAATGTTACCAACCCTAAGAGAGCCTGTAATATAGTAAGAAACTAAGGTCACCTAGTCACACCACTGGTGGCAATTACTTCAAACAACGTTCATGTACAGAGACTATTTCAAAATGTCTCCAGTTTAGCTATTCTAATTTCTTATATATATATATCTTTATTGGTGTATGTGATACATAATAATTACGATTCTCTTCAACTGTTCTAATTTCTAACTGAACTTCACAAGAGCCACTTCTTTCTTGGTTCAAATCCATTATTTCTGCTGGTCTTTTAGTTTTTATAATCAATTACTAGTTATTATAATTAATTATATGTGCATGTTATTTTTCTTAAATATCTTATATTTTAGATGGCCTTAAGACTCAAACATCGAACCCTATTAGAGGATTCATATTTTATATGATGATTTGGATGGATTTGTCAGTCCATCCACACTCCTCACTTTATCCCCTTTATGAACAGTAGTATAAATTTCCAAGAGGGTTAGCCAGGTTTGGGGTATGGCAGGTGGCTAGGAAGCACAGTAAAACAACTGGTTCAAAGGTGCATGGAATCTATGACGTTGGTTAGCTACATAAACACGATTCTCTAACCAAAAAAGCAAGTCCTATAAGAGACATTTTAAAAATAGCATTGAAAATATGTATATTCACACAAAAATTTAAGAGGATATACTCTAAAATGCTAATAGCGGTTATAAATACATGATAGGTTTACTAGAAATTCTTACTTTCTCTTCTGATTTTTTTCTAAAAAATATATTACTCGGCTGCGTGTGGTGGTGCATGCCTGTAATCCCAGCATTCAGGAGGCAGAGGCAGAGGGATCATCATGAGTTTGAGGCCAGCTGTGGCTACATAGTGGGTTGAAGGCCAGCCTGAAGTGCATAGTGAGACTCTAACTCAAAAAAAAAATATACATATATACATATATATTACTTTGGTGATTTAAATATACCTTAAAAAGATACAAAAGGGTAAACACACTAAATAACAGAAGTAACAGAAAATAGCAAACCAACTATAAAGTAGAATACTATGCAGCTATGAAAACTAGTGATGTAGACCTATAGATATCCATGATAAAATGTTAAGAAACAAACAAAATGCATAGAGTGGGTCCTAATTTTTGACAAAAAGTGTACATAGATGAATACACAAATTTATGTAAGCAAGAAAAAAGTCTGTAAGGCTATAAAAATTTAGTAGCGGTTACATTTGTAGGTAAGAGTAGAGTGAAAAACATTTATTTTTTGTTACATATGTTTTTCAATTGCTGGTACCTAAAAGCATGTATGTCTTTGTAAATAAAGTTACTATTTAAAAAACATGAAACAGGCTCAGGGTGTAGCTCAGTGGCAGAATGTGTGCTTAGCATTCATGAGGCCCTAGATTCAATTCGTCAGGGGAAAAAAAGAGAGAGAGACAAAATTAAAATAAAAATAGGAAAAAGGATGCCTATTTAGTATTTTCTTGAGAATCTAAGGATATAATTCCAAACTTTCCCTTTTGTTGGTCATATACATGTAATAAACATATACATTAGGCTGTATACTTTATATACTGGTACTATATGTACGTTTGTAGGTGTAGATGCTGAGTTGGAAACTAGATGATTTTAAGTTGACTTTAATCTATTTTTACTTAAAATATAGGAAGGTAAATAATTAGAGTAATAAAGTTCCTTCCCATTTCCAAACTCAAGCAAGCAAGCAAGTCAGGCCTAATGATATGCCCTTACACTTGAGAGTAAGTTTTGTCCAGCAGGCTGCAGGCTCTTCCATTCGTGACTCTCAGTTTTGTCTATGAATATATAATATACGGTCCATTTCACATACAAAAAAATTTTTTTTGTATTAACTGGCTTAGCAAATACATCATAATGGAAGCAATTAACCTGAATCATGCTCATTACTATATGCTAAATATTTATTTCATCAAAATCACAGGAGAGAAAAGAATGACATTTTTATTCCACATTAAAGTAGTTCTCAAAAAGGAGTAAATCTTCAAAGAGGTACAAAATCCAAGCCTTTTACTCAACAACAAAAAACCTGTCAAGTCCCCCTTATGTTAAAGTCACTAAACCAGCTGTCCACATTTTGAATTATCTGTAAGCACTTGATGGCCTGAAGAAAGAACTACCTGTCTCTTGTTTCACCTATATACCACTCACCTTCTATTTCCTGTTTTATGTATTGTCATCCTACAACAATTCCTTATAGCAAGACCCCTTTTGCTCACCCCTGAATAATGGCAAAATTGTGGCTACAGAGAGATTAACTTCGGCAAGTTCTTGGGATGCATGGGAAATAGGAAAGGACCTGAGAAAATGGACAAGGACAAGGATGCTGCTCACTTCCCTAACTCCCTCTGAAAATCCTCTGGCTCAGTCTCAGGAAATAAAACTTTATGAGTGATGCTCTGAATCGGCCTTCAACATTTGATTTCCACATTATTTTCTTTGGTAATGACAATGAACTAGAAGCTAGTATTTATTGAGTTAAAATCATGTTGAGGGGAACTGCAAAATAGGGAATTGGCACCTCTTAGATGTACCACTTTTCTCCATGAAAGAAAGAAGGAAAAAGTGAAATGAAAACAAGCCTTCACTATAAGGAATGGAGTACACAAAGGAAAACAGAGACACTGAGTCGCTTAAAATAAAGAAAGAGCTGATTCTATCAGGAATAACATGTTACATAATTTCAAATTTGTGAATCAGCAGTTTAGTTAGTAATCTACATGAATTTTTTTTAAAAAAAGAAAACATGAGGATTGGAAAAGGTAAAGAGATTCTGAAACAAGGCAGGTTTCAAAAGTATTTAACCACCCCCTCAGAGAAGGCTGACAGGCAGATGACTCAATCTGGCTTCATCGAAGGTTTCTTACCACCTAACATCCTTCATAGGAAAGGCCATCCCATCTTTTATTTCTCCCTGATACCCCTTCTCAGTTCCTCCCACCAGGTAATGGCCATATTTTCCTCTCTAACTGAAGATTAACCACATGGAGATCACATACTTTAAAGATACAGAGGGTTATAATGGAAGAATATAAATAGCTGAGGATTTTCCTGGTTTTTTTTTTAAATTTAAAGGCCCTTTATAGTAAAGTAATTGCAACATTCCAAAAAAACAAGTAGTGTCAGACACTTTAAAAAAATATGACAATATACAATGATTATTCTGTTTGAAGTTGCTCATAAATCTAAGTAGCGTAGAGATAGAAGAAAGCTGTCAACACAAACATCCTCTGTCTATTCAAAACCCTCAAAATCACAGAAAAAAGATAAGATGTTTGGGGGGGTGCTATTTTCTTTTTCAAAAACCAGAGACCATAAGTTCTTTAAAATGAGTCGAAGGTATTCCTGTCCTTTTTATAGAAAAAATACTGTAACAGATACTGTTTGAAACAGAAAAGATACTAGATTAGGCCTGGAAATGTCTGGTACAAATCAATTATGATGGCATTTTGAGAGGTATGCACTGAAAGAGCAAGATATCTGAAGTCATTTGGAATCATTCTACAAATGCTTTTACAAGTCCGCATGTGTCATAACCTACTCTTTCATCAAGCTCTGCCTCTCACCAGCTATGGAATTGGGACTAAAACTAGCATTAACATTTCTCTGCCTCGCTTTCTTCACTTGTACAAAAGGGAATTAAAAACAGCTACCAATTTAATGAGCTCTCTTTAAAGGCAAACGAGTACAGTATGTCTGAAGAGACCTTGTAAATCATGAAACTATCAGGTAATGGTTGGTCAAACTGAATTCACGAGTGCCACCAGTGTCTATCTACCCATAAATTACATCAGAGCAAAACCTTCCTGCTTCAACAGACACGTCATAATCCCATTAAATAAGGCCTACTGTCTCATTTAATCATCACTATAGAAATTTAAATGTATGGGGGTAACAGGAGGGAGGGAAGGAGAAAACTAGCACAATGTCTACAATTTCACATTATATATACAATCACTGCAATAATAATATATCTCATTTATTCACCATTTCAGAATATCCACCAATCTTGTCATCAGGCCAAAAGGCTCATTGAAAGGGGGCATTTTATTCTGGAAAAGTATCCTCTACGTATCTGCAAATCACCAAACAGACAACTACAAGGCTCATTCACCAACTCAATGTTACCAATAACAAACGGCAGTAAAACTACAAAACATAATTTATGTTAATGTGTATAAACAAAAATATTCTATTTTGTAGTACATTTCAAGTTCAATCTGACCTTCTAAGGTGTGTCATATGAATTGTTAAACATTAGGAATAAAGTTCCCTCTAAAAAACAAAAAGACTCGATGGAGTGGCAGTTGAAGAAAAGGGGAAGTTCTGGTCTCTCCAGAATTAGCTGAATTAGCTAAACACCATGGTAGATGAGAGACCATTTTACAGAAAGCTTCTGGGATTTGACTGGACACCTGCTTGCAGCAGGTCGCATTCCTGGAGCTCCAGATTCCTTTCCCCTGGGAATACAGCAGTGGAGGCCTGTCAAAGGGGAGTGGTAGCCAAGGGGGCCAGAAGGCACACCCAAGTTCTAAAATACACTTGCAACTTCCTTTAATGGTTCCAGCTCTTGCTATGATATTTAGGGAACTAAAATATGCACATAACCATTTCATAGCCGGAACCATTACAATTTAATATTTTTAATTAAGAATTTGAATTAATATTTATAAAACACTAAGAAAGAGCCCAGGACATAGTAAAAGCTACGTATTTGGTAAACAGACAAGGCACTTCTCAGATGGGCTAGGTGAATATTCAATGAGACTCAAAATACACAACAATCTATTTTTTACCTTGACAAAGATTTTGAAACTGTAGTGCTCTGTTTATTCTTGAATCTCAAGGGCACTCTGTGTAGTCTTTTGTACAGGACTGAAATTCTGCTCACGATTCAGAAATAATCGTGCAGAATTAAGTGAGAGTTTAAAAGTTCAGAGAGACGAATTCTTTCTGTTTTCTATCTTTTCAGGTAACCATCACTAAAAATGACGAAATCTAAAAATTCTCAGAGCATTTCTAGATGGTACATATCATTGCTTAAAAACTGGAACAATTACCAGAACCAGAGTCACTTGAAAAGAGACAGAAAGGGTCCAACCTCATTGAATTTAACAGAGCAACGCATGAAACGCTCATCCTCCAGGGCCACGGACAACAGGTAGAGGACTCCTGACCAACCCCACAGCCAGGGCCGCCACGTTCCCGCACCTGGCGGATAATCCGCACGCGCTCGCACCTCAAGAGGGGTCTCCCGCGCTCCACTGGACTCGGGGCTGCGCACAGCTTAACAACGTCCAGTTGACACTCGGCGGGCGTTCAGGAGCCTCCGAACAAGACCAGAATTCACCTCCGGGAAACAAAGACCACAAACTCTCGAGTCGGGCTGGGCTCTTTCCTGGCCGATCCACCCAGAGGTTTCCGGGGCACCGGGAGGCACGCTTGCTCCGCGGAGGCAGCAGTCGAGGCCCGCGCAGCCCGCGCCCCGCTCGGTCTCCGCTCACCCCGGAGGTCCGACTGCGGCCCCGGCGCGCGCGGACCCTCCTGCCGGCCCCGCACCTACCGGGCTCCGCGGTGCCCAGCACCCTCGCGCTTCCTCCTTCCCGCAGGGCCGCCGGGCGCCGGCGTTTCCTCCCTGACGCGTCACGGCGGCCGGCGGCTCCTCCCGCGGAGCGCGCGGGCGGCCCGGGACAGCGGGAAGGCGGCCGCCCGGAGCTCCGGGGCGCGAACTGCCGGGAACGCGGGCGAGGGCTGGGGGGCGGGCTGCTCGGGCCCGCCGCCCCGGCCGCGGAAACCAGCCTCCTTTCCCTCCGCGAAGGACCCGCGCGAAAGGCCGGGCCGCGGTGCGGGATCTGCCTCCAGTCACGCGCTGTGCAAAGTTCAGGAGAACATCGGCAGGACCGTCCGGATGCTGATAGTGGCTGCCGCCCTGGGGCCCGAGAGCCGCGTGGGCCAAAGCGCGGGGCGGGCGGGTGGGACCGACTCTGATCTGCGCCGGGAGCAGGACTGCCTGACCGACAGAAGGGATAAAAGACACCCCAGAAATGGACGGGAGGGCGTGTGGCTTGGTGTAAATTGAAAACTCAAGTGAAATAAGTATCCAGATAATTTAGAATAACTATGCTTCATTTAGCACTATTTGCACAGTGGTCTACTTCAAATCAGCAGTTTTGGCTGTTGATTCTGTTTACCGAGAAATGTGTATACAGCTTTTCAGATCTACTTTTTTTTCATTACCATCTTCAAGTCAGCTGAGTCAGCTGAGGGCACACTTCCCAGCATCTTGATCCTCCTTATTCTTTAACAGAAATGTATTTTAGACCTATTCTTTTATCTCTTTTCTCCAAATGAGATAGACAAGCAGAAGGTGAACAGAGAACTAAGAATTACATGTTTCAATGGTTGTGGAATAAAAAGTGGTAAAGAGTTTGAAGTAGAATGGATTCCTTTGTTTTTCTCCCACGACAGCACTGTAATTTAGGTTTTATCCAATATCACTTGTAGCTAGACCTGAACAACTTTTTAAAGATTTCCACGGGTATGTCATACTTCAGATTGAAGCATGTCATCCTTCAGATTGAAGTAGATTGAAGCAGTAATCTATACTTCAGATCGTATGATTCCAGAAAATGTGCCACAAATCTATGAACAAATAAACTGCCAAAGGTAGTAGGGGAACTGAGATCTATGTGAACTTCCCTGATTCAGGGGACATTTCCTTATATCTCAAAATGAATCTTCAAAGATTTAGACCTACAAGGGTATAAGTATTCATTTTTACTATCCATAATCACAATATGGCCTTCTTCTTAAAGAAAATGAGTTGTGAATCCAGATTCTGTACTTCCCCTACTTTGAAACAACAGTCCAGGGAACTTTCTAAAAGATGGTTTTCAGCAGCATTCAGAAATGATTGCAAGAATGGATACAAAACAACATATTGCCAAGTCCTTTATAAGTTTTTCAGTGCGGGCCACACACAAAGCAGTCCACACAATAAAGCATAGAGAAGTTCCTTTCCTGTACCAAAATCAGTAAGTGTTCAGTGTACTTCTTAATTGAAGCCATATTCACAGTGCTGAAAAATTTCTCAGACAAGAGGAAGTTCTACATCAATCAACACCAAGTGGACTTTTTTACTGGATAGTCTCTTTCTAGATGCGCATTCCAGGTTCTTTTCATCTGGAAAAAAGAATTGAACAAAACAAGCAAAACCGGTGGCAAAATTTATTTTTTCACCGGTGGCAAAACCGGTGAAAAATTAAAAGTGAAGAGTAAGGGAGAAACTAGCTCTGCAGAGCAAACTTGGGCAGAATAAAAGAGGAAAAAATCAGTATCAAAACAAAAGTACACCCTGAGGAACACAGGGTGGGCTACTGGTTAGTGTGCTCTTCATGTCATCTGTGTCATTTTATTTCTTCCACACATGGCAGGAACCCAGGAGAATTTCACATTCGAGGCTCTGGGAATTATTTGGCGCATGTGTCTTGGGATCTAGTCACACTTACTACCCCGACCAGCTTTGCCATGCCATGCCTTGCCTTCCTGCCTCAGAATGGCACCAGTCTTGCTTTGTGGCTCAAGGATGCTCCGGTGCCTGGGCCGAAGTCTGTGCCGTCCACACGCAGGCCGGCACCCTCCACTCCAGGGGTGCAGGCTGCTAGCCCAGTGGGCCCTTGTGAGGACTCTGCCTCCGCCTGTGGCCTGGCCTGGAGTGTGGCAAAGTCTCACCCCTTCTGGCAAGAGTCGAAGTTGAAAGAATATGGCAAAGTTTAATCTGTTAAAGAATAAAGGCTCTTCAGTTTGAAGGCAAGTGGGATGTTATGTGTTCCATTGTTTTGAAGCTTTTACGTCAGGAATCTGTTACAAAACAACAGCGGTTTGATCTGTTTTCCGATGTTCATGCAGACTGTCTCTGAGATGATAAAGGCCTGGCAAAATGCATCAGGCTTTAAAAGAAGATACCCTTGAATTTATTAAGCAGGCACAAGTGTTGCGCCATCAAGATGTCACAGCTTTGCTAAAAGCATATATTGTTGAGTGGTGGGAAATCTTTACACAATGTGATATTTTACCGAAACATTTTTGTCAGCTAGAGATTATTTTAATGGGGAAACAGGGGAGCAATAGAAAAACAAATGTGGAAGATAGTATTGTGGTTGGTATATGGAATGAATCAAATTTTTCCAATATTAAGAACAGACTACAAGATAGTGCAATGAAGTTGGTATATGCCAAACGATTAGGAGAAGCTTGATTCTCAGCTGATCACTGGAGTAAGAGAATTCTGTGTTAACCTTTGTTCTAAGCTTCAGCTTTGTAGGGACAATTTTGAGAAGGCATACTTGGATTCAACAGAGAGATTTTATAGAACACAGGCACCCTCATATTTACAACAAAATGGTGTACAAAATTATATGAAACATACAGATGCTAAATTAAAAGAAGCAAAACGAGCACTATGTTACTTAGAAACAAGAAGAGACTGTACTCTGTTGAAGCTCTCGTGGAATGCTGTGTGAATGTCTTAGTGATGTCATTAAAACAGACTATTTCAGTGGAGTGCCAAGGCATGATCAAGCGAAATGAAAATGAAAAGTTACATTTAATGTTTTTATTGATGGGCAAAGTCCCGAATGAGAGAGAGCCGATGCTGAAAGACTGGGAGGAAGACATCATAAATGCTGGCCTGGCAGATATGCTAGCAGCTGCTAAAATTGTTATCACTGACTCTGAGAAATATAGTGAGCAATTACACTATTGAAGAGATTTAGTAAACTCATCACAGAAGCTTTTAAAGATAATCCACTATTTCTTACTGCAAGAGATAAGGCATTTAAGGCTGTTGTTAATGATGTTACCATATTTAAACTTGAATTACCTTTGAAGCAGAAAGATGTGGGGTTGAAAACTCAGCCTGAATCAACATACCCTGAGTTGCTTGCCAATTACTGTGACATGTTGCTGAGGAAACCACCATTAAGTAAAAAACTAACCTCTGAAGAGACTGAATCAAAGAGTAAAGAAGTGCTCTTGATACTTAAATACATACAAAACAAAGATGTTTGTATAAGGTATCACAAAGCTCATTTGACACAACATCTTGTATTAGACATCTCTGCCGATAGTGAAATTGAAGAAAATACAGTAGAGTGGTTAAGAGAAGTTGGTATGCGCCTGCAGATTATGTAAACAAGCCTGCTAGAATATTTCAGAACATAAAAGTTTTTGGATCAAGCTTTTAAGGAAATGCACAAAAATAATAAATTGGCTTTACCAGCTGATTTGGTTAATATAAAAATTCTGAATGCCTGGTCAAGAAGCTTGGAAAGGTTGGGCATGGTGGGGCACATCTGTAATCCCAGCACTTGGGAGGCTGAGGCAGGAGGACTGCTGTGAGTTCAAGATCAGCCCGAGTTACATAGTGAGTTCAAGGCCAGCCTGAACTACATAGCGAGACCCTGTTCCAACCCCTCCCCATAAATAAAATAGGTGAAATGGAATTTTTTAAAAAGCTCTGAAACGGGGGCTGGGGATTTAGTTCAGTGATTAGAGTGCTTGCCTGGCAAGCACAAGGGCCTGAGTTCAATCCCCAGCACCGGGGGAAAAAAAAAAAAGCTCTGAAACAAACTCTTTGTCTCATTTCCTACTGAACTGGAGGATTTGATACCTAAAGTAGGTGAATTTTACAAAAAACAAATCATAGTGGTAGAAAATTACTTTGGCATCATCTCATGTCAAATGGAATTATAATGTTTAAGAATCAAGTAGGTCAATATGATTTGGACGTAACCACGTTTCAGCTGGGTGTGCTGTTTGCATGGAACCAAAGACCCAGAGAAAGAAAAATCAGCTCTGAAAATCTAAAATTCGCAACTGAACTCCTTGATGCTGAACTTAGAAGAATTTTATGGTCTTTAGTAGCTTTCCCACAGTCAAACAGCAAGTTTTATTGTACGAACCTTAAGTCAGCTCACCCAAAAACTTTACAGAAGTTATCCTCTTCTTAGTGAAAAAGTAGTTCAGTTTAGTAAAAAATGCGAAAGTTCAGAAAAGGGGTAAAATTAACTTGATTGGATGCTTGCAGCTCACTATGGAAAGGATGAAGGAAGAAGAGAATGAAGGAATAGTTCAACTTAGAATAATGAGAACGCAGGAAGCTATCATAGAAATAATGAAAACAGGAAAGAAAATTAGTAATGCTCATCTGCAGACTGAATTAGTAGAAATTTTGAAAAATATGTTCTCACCACAAAATAAAATGATAAAAAAGCAAACAGAATGATTAATAGAGCACAAATACATCAAAAGAAATTTAGCCAATATCAACACTTTCATATACATGGCATAATTTTCAATATCATGGACAATACTAAGAATCCAGGTTTTGGAGTATTTGGGCAGAAAGATGTTACAGGTTGAGATGGAGAAAGGTTAATTTGGACTTAGATTTTACATAAATATTCATATCTCTTCCTTACCTTTACAAAACTGTATTTTGCCAATCACACTAGTTAGCATGATGGCATTCCCTTCCTGTTGCACACTCTCTAACAGAACACTGTTTTGTGGAGAAACTTGCATTCACGAAGAGGCCTTATGAACTTTTAAAAGTAAATCTGATTTTTACTCACCAGGAAATATACAGATAGGAAAGGTAAGGGTAGGATTCTTGTAGCTTCTCTCTCTCTCTCTCTCTCTCTCTCTCTCTCTCTCTCAAAAAATGTACTTGCACATGTAGATATTCATGCACTAAAAATGCTGTTATCTTTGTTTTTTAAAAAATGCAATTAAAACTAGAAGTAGCACTCTTGGGTTTTTTTGATGAAGAGAGTGAGCTGGCCAATACAACATTGGGAGAGGGCAGATGTAGGTGTGAAGATAAGTATTTCACCGTATCAAATTGTTCAAACACTGCTTCAGCATCATAACTGGATTTTAATGCTGACCTTAAAAAGCGTATTAAATTTTCTAACTTGCAAACATTTTTTTAAAGCAGGAGACTCCTGTTTTAGTTATGTTACCAACTGATGAGTTTCTAAAAATCTTATAGGGCTGGAGAGCTTGTATGAATGTGAAGCTCATGTTGTTGCCTCAATTGTTTGAGAAAAATTACGGAGATAGGGAGCTCATTATGATTGCAGAGTCAGGATAGCAAAACAAACATATTAAATGTGTTTACCAATACACTTAATATTTATAAACCTATTATTAATTATGTCATATCTAAATTTATTGAAAGCAATGCACAAATCTGCTCTGATATAATATATTTATGGGACTGATCTCAGTCGTAGCATAGAACTATTTTGGTGTTTTGAAGTCTCATGATTAGGGATTTATAGCTACAGGTGATCTGGTCTGGCTAGGCAGGTGTCCCCCTCCTCCCTCATTGCTCCATGTGCGTCCCTCCCAAAGATGCCCCTCCCAAAGCTGCATTCTAGGTGGAAGAGGACGACCACCCCCAATAGAGGAGGACCGTTTCCTCGGTCAAGGGTATATAAGTAGCTGAGCTCCCCTGCTAGAACTGCCAAACAAGCTCTCTTTTAAAAATTAATAATTAATCTGTCACCCAGGAGGAAGAGAGAAACCACAACATAAAACCCAAAAAGCACAAACAAAGACATTACAATCTTCACATGAGCAGTACACTTGCTAAATATGTACATATATATTTATACAGTGGTGCCTCCGTTCACAAACTTAATTATTGCCATGATTCTGATTGAAGAATTTGTTCCATGATTCTGGTTGCAACCGAATTTCAAGCATATGTGTATATGATTCTGTGACCAGAATTGTTGAATCAAAATTTCCCCACAACCATTGAATTTGATTCATTTCTCATTGAATTTGATTCATTTCTCGGTTTACAACCAGAATCATGGAAAGAATTAAGTTCATGAACCAAAGTACTACTGTATTTTGAAAATAAACATTCAAAAAATGTTCAGAAGGGAATAATTACCTTGTTCCTTTCAGCCAGTCCAAAGCAGCAACTTAATAGTTGCTGGAAACTGACTACCCAGAGCAGTGGAAATTTTAGGACTAGAGAACTTGAACAACTGAAAAGAGAAAGATCGTATTGCCCATTGGGGAAAACAAGATGGCTCAATATGGATTTTTATTCATTGTAGTATATGTTTCAAATTTGTAAGCAAATTCGTTTCTATCTTTTTTATGTTAAGTAATATTTGAAAGTATAGTTTTGAAGAAAGTAGGAAATAAGATTGCTGGAAGGCAATACAGTGTTATAGCAAAGTGCTTGTAAGAACATTTTTCATGGAATGTGTTGCCAATCTCAAGAAGCATTGTGAGCTTCCTGCTGAAAAGAAGGAAAGAAAATGTAAAAGATTTAAGGTTTTGCTGGTTATAGTCAAAGTCCTGTTCTGCAACTCACAGAAAATTGGAATTTTTGTTGATAATTTAAAACCTAAATCTTCTAAAATATCATATGTCAATTTTTAGACCAAACGTATTATGATGAATTAAAATTAGTGTTCATTATTTTCTCTAATTAGACGACTGTTAATGATGAATAAATTTCAAGTTTAGAAAAAATAATTTTTTAATAATTGTGGCCCTTATTTCTAACAATAGCTTGGTATTGACATATTTATTTGTCTTGATACAAGAAAGTCAAAGAAGAAACAACCAGAGGAAAAAATTACTATAGGCCATTTTTTAATTTGTAAGATTAGTTGTTTTAAACCATAAGTATTCTCAGAACTTATATGGAGTTTCTAATCTTTTTTGCTTATTTAAGAATAAGAGCCAGGGGTTGGGAATTTAGCTCAGTGATAGAGTGCTTGCTTAGCAAGTGCAAGGTCCTGAGTTTAATCCCCAGCACCACTCCTCCTAAAAAAGAATGAGAATCATGGTGTTTTGATTCATAAAGGCAAACTTAATGCAAGGTGGTTAATGCTAAATCCATAGCAAAAGTTACCTATTAAGTTTCATAAATTTTTAATAGTTAATTAGGTCCTAATTGTATTTGGGAGTTGAATAGCAGCAAATACTGTAGACTTACAGTTCTCATCATTTTTAAAATTATGTATACAAAAGTTTAATTTTTGGTGTTTATGAAAACTATTTTATCAACACAGTCCCTATACCACTGTTGATTTTTCTTTAAATACGTTTTGACATATGTTTGGTAATTTAAAAAAATCTGAAGAAAATAATTTTAACTAGTAATTTTCTAAGGTTACAGAATCACAGTTAGTATTCTTTGTCAGGTCTCTTTCTCCAATGTGCACTTAAAATTAGTGTTATCTGAGCAGAGATGAAACCTCCCAGTTATGAGAAAACAAAATCCAGTTTCTAAACTCCAAGACCAAAACCAACTTTTTTATAAGAAGTGTTGTAGGAGGACTTCTCAAAGGGTAAGTTTTGAACACTCATCTTCTGATTTAAAGATGAAGTCATCTCCAAAAGTAATTTTTGTTGCCACCTCATTGTCATAGTTAGTAGACATGAAACAAAATTTACAAAGTGAAAATATACCACATTTTTGATGCTTACAATGGCATAAATATTAGGATATTATTGTTTCAATCATTTAATGAGATCTTAACAGAAATTCTAAACTCTTCCAATTTTTACATTTATTGGAGTGGTCCTGAGTTCTGTCAACCTACTTACGTTTCTTGTTCTTACTTTTTACACAAATGTTAAAATTTACAAAATGAAATGTTAGCTTTCTTATTTTTGCTTTTTATTATACTCAATACAGAATGACCTTAGTAGTTAAAAAGATATTTTTCATTATTTGCAGTAATAGGTCATTAACCCTGCTCAAAGGACAAATTTTTAAATTTGATTTAAGTGAAAGTTTTGGTAATTTTACAGAAAGATTTGCTATCATAAATTTAAGATGGTTTTTCTATTTTCATGTAAATGATTGGGATGCTGTCTTATAAATTCTTCCAAGGTCATGTGTGTGAAATAAACAATACATGGGAGCTTTCCTGTCACCTACAGTATATGTCATCTGAAGTGCTGAACAAATTTTCATTCCTAAGGTGAAATCCAGCTTCATGGTCTATACGAATTTTGAATGTGTGCAACTACATACTGAGATGATAATACTGTACAATTCTAAATAGTACCAATTTCTGTATACATTTCCAGGATAAATTTGCCTTCCTGTCCCAAAGAACACACACACACACACACACACACACACACACACACACACACATACACACACACACACCACCTCCCATCTCCCACAAACATTTAAAAAAAAAGAGGATGAACTACATTCATTTGAGCAGAGTTGGGTACTTTGACTTTATGAGCTAAGAGCTATAACTTAATAGCTTGATTTCTCAGAACACTGTAAGAGGTAAATATATTCACAAACTACCAAGGTTTTGTCACTTAATTTTTTATTCAGTGTTGGGCCTTGTGCATGCTAGGCAAGTGCTCTGTCACTGAGCTATACCTCCAGCCCCTAAAATTAGTTTAAATGGCATACTTTGAGGCTGATCACTTTAAATTTATTCACCTGTAGAAACAGAGATCCTATTTTTCATTAATTTCCAATTTAAGTTTAAACTATAGAAGTTTTTGAATGTTCAGCTAAATGTGATATTTATGCCTTTATAAAAGAATTCATGTAAATAAATTTTAAAACAAACCTTTTATGTTAAACTGTGGATCCTAATGTCTTGTTTGGAAGTATGATTCTGCTCATTTAGATAAGACAAATACATTGGTCATGTATTTTGTCTATAGCAGTCATAAGGACAAGCTTTGGAACTGAACAGACCCAGTTTTTAACTCCTAGCTTTTCCACTTCCTACATCGAGCGAAGAATTTTGGCTCTCTGAGCAATGGCTACATCAGTAACATGAGGATGATAATAGCGCTTCTTCCTCTTCAAAACAGAGATAATCATAATAATGTCTATATCATGAAATTGCTATGAGGGTCAAATGGACTTAGTTGAATACCTGGCACATAATGTATCAATTGACTGCTATGGTTTGAAGTGTTTTCAAAAGTGTATGTGTTGGAAACATAATCCTCTGTGCAATAAATATGAAAGGTGGGACTAAGATGAGGCTATCAGGTCATGAGGGCACAGCCCTCATGAATGGACTAATAAATGGATAAATGTTGTTATCAAGGGAGGTTAGTTATTGGGAGAGTAGATTTGTTACCAAAGTGAGCTTGGCCCTCTCTTGCCCTTCCACCTTCCACCTTCCATCATGAAATGATCCAGCGTGAAGAGCCTTGCCAGTTGCTTGGTGCCATGCTCTTGGACTTCTCGGCCTGCAGAAACATGGGTCAAATAAATTACTGTTCCATTATAAATACCTGGTCTGTGGTTTTCTGTTATAATAGCAGAAGATTAACTAACACAATTCCTGTCATCAGATGTAAAAATGACAGTATGGTATATATCTCATTTGTGGTCATGTAACAATGATCAAATTGTAGACATTTTTATGTAAAAGCCCTAAATCTAGCAGGAAAAAATCAATTAAAATACTAATATATGTTCGGAATTTTGGAAAATTAGACTGACAATAATAATTTGTTTGCCCATATATTTTAAAAAATACTACTTAACTAGGTCATTCATTTTCTTTTAGATAATATACCTCAATGAAATGAATGCTTGGTTTTCGTCCTCTACTATCCAAAATGGAAAACTTTTTCTCTAAAATGATGTCTGATATAGAAGCATTCTTATTTCCATGTTATATAAAACTCTATTATTTGTAGTTCTCTTATTGTAATTTTAGAAGAGATGAGGGACATACCAATACAAGAAGGATCACTTCCATTAGGGAGAAAAATTGGTTAAATGGCAGTCAGAGGACCTGGATGACTTCTCTTCATAACTCAACTGGTTAAGGAAATGGGGGCCAGCGTTCATTAGAATCTTTTTCTTTTTATGGCTAATAAAGTGTTCAGTCTAAAGAGGCATTAACCAATGATACGATTACAAAAGCAAAGATGTTTTTAGTCGTATCACTTGCTTTAGAGCCCCTTCGCCTTCAATTTATTACAGATTTATCTACTTAAGTGGATGAAACATGAGTTGTTCCTACAGTCTCTAGTTATGTTTATCAACTGATATACTAATCACATCATCCTACAGCCTCAAATAAAAGAAAATCATTTTAGGATTAAGACATAATCCTAACCATGAATTGTCTTAAAATATAATTAAACAGAAAATCCTGCTGCAAAAATGAGTAAGAATATGAGGAAACAAAAATAACTAATTCATTGAAATTTCTAAGTAAAACAGTTTAATAAAACACAAAGTAAAGTGGAGCACAGTGGTTCATATCTGTAATCCCAGCACTCGGGAGGCTGAAGCAGGAAGATTTCAAGTTCAAAGCCAGTTTGGGCTACATAGTTCAAGGCTAGCCTGGACTATATATAGAGACCTTGTGTGAAACAAAACAAAACAAACACAAAGCAATCCAAGATATAATTAGAAAAACTCAGATATTCACAGGAACTCAAATTGAGGCCAGTTAGCAGAGAGCAGAATTAACTTGTTTCTTTGATCTGGAAAATAGTTCAAAGGGTGCTCGTAGGCAAAAGGGCCGAAGCTCATCATTCCTTGGGCCAAATTAGCTATGTTCAAATTTAAGATGCGAACTGAAATGCCTAAAGTTTAGTGTATTTTTTAATAAAGAAAATACTTCATTTTGAAGCAATACTACATTAGGATCCAATATACGGCTTTCTCAGATCACAGGACTTTTTTGGTTTCTATGTTAGACTCACGAGAAGGGTACCAGGGGAAGTGTTAAAACTGCTAACACTAAGTTTTTTATTAAAAGTAGTTAAAAATTAATTTAAATTTTGCTGAGGTTGGGGATTTAGCTCAGTGGTAGAGCACTTGCAAAGCCCTGAGTTCAAACCCCAGCACTCCCCCATAAATAAGCAAACAAACAAATAAAATAAGTAAATAAAATTTGCTAAGACTATTAATTATCAAAAGTAAAGCTATTATACTGCCACATTAGGGAAATTGCATTGTCTTCTAATCTGAGTATCAAGAATAAAATAAAAATCACTTTTTTTCTCTCATTCTCTTTCCTCTCCACCATCTTGAATTGTCTATTATGTACATAAATTACGTCCATTAATAGTTGACCATAACCTATTTACATAAGTCCTGTCAGCACTTTCTACATTCAGAGACTTATATTAAGCCTTTGAGCTCAAACCTGCTAGCTAGACTTTGAAGATAACTATTATTATAGTTGCTTATCAGTGATGAATAATAGCTTTTCTTAAGTACTATTCATTTGGTGACTCAGTTCTTTACTGTCAATTATGAGCAATTAATGATTGAACCTATTTCAAAAGAAAGGGCTTAATGCTTCTAGCTTAAAGAGGTACATTGATGTTATTTCCTCAGATAATTCTCTATGGAATCTATGTCTGGCTCAACCAGATGTGTCAAAGACTTAAATAGACCTTAAGGAATTATAACTCTTCATATTCTGGAAGAGTTATAAGATTCTTAAAGTTTCCTATGTTTCCTAGGATAAACTGCTCCAGTTATTTTAACTTTTTTCTCAGGTCTTTTTTATGTTTTGTGATTCACGTGATCTTTTCCCCAAATTTTCTATAGTTCTATTTTTACTTTAGATAAGGTGCCAAGTATGATACATAGAACTCTATAAAAGATTGGATAATTCCTTAACACAGTGAGAGCATTCGCTTAAAGCTCTTCATTTCTCACTCTTATAAGGCAACATAGTATTATTCATATATTTTTGTTTTGTTTTGCTTTTTGTTTTTCTGAAACAGAGTCTTACTATGTATTTCAGGCCTTGAACTCACTACATAGCCCAGGCAATCCTCCTGACTCAGATTCCCAAGTGCTGGGATTACAGGCATGCGCCACCATGCTCAACTCTTATATATGAAATTACGTTTCATTATTATCAGATTTTAAAATCTGAACTCAGCTTCCTTTTATTTCTCAAATTATATTTAAGGAGTTGTTTTGGTTACCCGAGTGAATTTCTTTGCGCCTATTTTACTGAAATTATATTTCTCCTGGATGATTTTTAATTTTTTCATATTTTCTGAGGCAAAGAAGATCAAGACTGGAGGATACACATCCTACAGGTGCTCAAGACAATCTGGTACAGTTCAGAAAAAAAAAATAGTTCAGTGTCTGTTTTATCTAAGAAGAAAGAAATGAAGCTTCATTATTTAACATGCATGTTTATACTGGTGCGCTTACACTATACTGTCAGTCAGCACTTGTGCTGTGTAAGGTGACCTGAGATGGATGGGTCTTCCATAACATAAAGGAATTGAGAAGGGTATCTTCATTCATGATCAGTCTACTGTAGTTTATAGTATATAGGAAGTCACTGATAGTTAATTTTGTGAAAACAAGCCCTTTTAAGAGAATCCGTATAATATATACTGAGATGGGGAGTGAGTTAATTTTGTAAAAACAAGTCTTTTCAATGTAATCTAAGATATACTGAGATGGGAAGTGATTTGTGAAAATGCTTTATCTAGTCAAGCATGGTAATACATGACTATAATCCCAGCATTACAAGAAACTAAAGCAGAAGAATCACAAATTCAAGCATCACCTGGGCAATTTAGAGAGCCCTTGTATCAAAATAAAAAATAAAAACAGCTGGGCATGTAGCTCAGTGCAAAGGCCCTGGGTTCAATCCCTGTAGTGCAAAACCAAAACACACTTTATCTTCTACTAAAGTATACAGAATAGGTGTGGTTAAAAGCATAGGTCCTGGACACACTGCCTGGGCCATGACTGTAGTTCTGCCATAACCAGGGATGTTATCCTGGAAAAATTACTTAACATGTCTGGTTCAGTTTCCTCATCCATAAAGCGGAGATAATAATCCTAATCTACTGATTTGGGTTGTTCTGAGGATGAAGTGAGTTATATACAGTATAGTTGGCCTTCCATATCCTCAGGTTCGACATTTGTAGATTCGACAGACGGCATATTCAAAATGATGTATGTACTGAATATATACAGAATTTTTCTTGTCATAGTTCCCTAAGCAATACTGTGCAACAATCATTTGTGTATCATTAACGTTGTTTTAGGTATTACACATAACCTGGAGATGATTTAAAGTACTGTATAAGGGAGACTGTGTATATATTATATGCTAATGTTATGGCATTTTAAATGCCATTTTATTTAAGGGACTTAAGCATCTGCAGAACTTGGTATCCACAGGGGTCCTGGAACCAATCCTCCATGGATACCAAGAAATGACTGTATATATAAATCCCTTAGTAGAACGTCTAACACCAAAATAAACATTACATAAGCACCAGCTGTTATTGCTTAAAAGATGAATTATGTATCCTTCTCTGACAAAAATCCAAGCAATCTGATTTCAGACTTCTTTGCCTTTTCTGTGATACTGTCTGTATTATGTTACATAGTGGATAACACACACACATTTACTTTACCTTTTTTTTTTCTAGTTCTGAAAATTGAATCAGAGCCTTGATTTCTAGAAGTAAGCTACACTTTTTGCCCTTTTTATTTTATTTTGAGACAGGGTCTCCTTAGGTTACACAGTGCTGACCTCAAACGTGTGATCCTCTTGTCTCAGTCTCCTGCATAGCTGGGATTAAAGGCATGTGCCGCTGTGTCTGACCCATGCTTTAGTTTTGAGGTAAAGTTTTATCAATGAGTTAGAGAGCAGCCTCCTTCCTTTCACTCCTTTATGTGTACATGTGTTTTGAAAGAAGGACTTTGGAGAGAGAATTTTGAAAATATTTGGAAATATTTCCAACAGTGTGTGATTTTTATTTAAGGAAAAAATGTATGTGAACAAAAACATTAAACTCTGTGTACACTACAATTTTGGAAACAGTTTTCTACTTATTCAAAGGTTTTCCCAGTAATTTCCAGCAGGTCTTTTTTTTTTTTTTTTTTTTTTTTTGTGGTGCCGGGGATCGAACTCAGGCCCTTGTGCTTACAAGGCAAGCACTCTAATCACTGAGCTAAATCCCAGCCCCCTCCAGCAGGTCTTAAGTGTACCTGTTGATAAGGTAAAATTTAATGCCCTTCATTTGTAAAATTGCTGATTTATTGCAAAAGAATGGAAATTTACTAGTCAAAGATTCAACAAAAACCTTTATAGAACTGGTTGATGGGACTACAAAACAAAATGAGTACTTTAATAAAGCCAATAACAATGCATTTCTTCCTTTTTTGAAAATTTTATTTTAGTGGTACATTTTAGATATAATAATAACATTTATCATAGGGAATTGGTGCCTGTACATGATATATCTTGCTGCTTCTTTTTTTCCCATTCCCCTCCCCTCCTTTCTCCCCTCCTTCTCCTCCTTAGTCTTCCATTTTAGTCTGTCTTTTTGAAGTATCTTTTCAGCTATGACTCGAAATGAAGTATTGTATTAGAATAACTAAACTTAGAACTAGATCTTCAAATCACTATATCACAAAGTGTTAAACCAAGGTTTTAAAAAGGTAATAAAGTACCAAGTAATGAAGCATCAAGTGAAAGCATAAAGACTTTTATATTACTAATAAAATACTATTAGGTTATTTTAAATATATTATTTTACACTTAAAATTTTGGAGTTTATACTTTATAATGTGTACAAATATAAGTGTAAGAGGTCATGAATTTATAATTTATATGTGAGTGTGCCTTGAAATCCTGGGCTCAAGTGATTTTCTCCATCCTGCTTCAGCCTCCACAGTGGCTTGGGCTATAGGCATGTACTACCACATCCAGCTTGCTGAAACCTTTTAAGGATATAATGCATATTCAAAAAGCATGTTGGTAGTTATCTTCCATTGCCCCACTCCTTGGCCTGGTGTCATCAAAGAATGCAAAGCCTTTTTTCTTCTTTCTTTATTCAATAACGATCTATCAAGTACCTAGTGTACACCAGATACAGTGCTAGAGAGGTAGAAGCTAAAAATATAATCACCACCCTCAAAGAGTAGTTAATATTATGTAGGAAACATATAATACGGAACAATCACCACAACCAAAGTCCATGGAATCACATGCTTCTCTGCTCCCTCCTCTGAATTCCCTCCCAGGTCTTTAAATAGCTCATGGTCCACTGTGAATTTGGATTTGAATTTGATTTGAATTTGAAACTGATGATTTATTTTCTCTTCTGGATATTGGCACGTTGCTTTTATGACAATTATGAATATAAATATTATTGATTCAATGTTTCCCCTGCAAAGCACTCTGTTAAGACAGAGAGAAGATAGCCAGTACAAAGATACAACATGCTTTCAAGGGAATTACAAGTTCTTAATAAAACATGAGAAAATGAAAAAGCATAAGATTACTTTAATTATTTTTCCTTCTGCTACCTGGCTCTCTTCCACTGTTGAATGTATGTTACATTTCTAGTGTACCGTTTTTGCCTTGTGCCATGTTCCTTTCTTAAAGTTTAGTGTTATATTGTTTGAAAGTTTTACAAGCACTTTATTTAGTTGCAGATACCTCTTTCAGATTTTGTTACTTGTAGTATCAATCCATGACTGAGATAAATTGTATTTCATTGCTACTTATTTTCACTGAAGAACAGTCATCTGGAAAAACAGGTAGAGAAACATATTACTGGAAACTAAGATCACAGAAATGAAAATTCTACATATACTTTTAAGGAGCAATGAAAAGTGATGATTTGAGGTATTCAAAGGAAGAGAATGGATGACATCACCTCTTAGGTCTTATTTACTTTTAAACTCTGCACATAAGCAAAGCTGAAGGCCCCATCCATAGAAGAATTTACACAAGTTTAACATTTTAAAAGCAAGCAGTGCTAACAGTTCAGAAATTTGGGGTATGGTATGAAAAGTAAGAATCAATTACCAAAAGTCTATGAAGATATATACGCAGCACAATAAGGCAATTTTATTAGTAAAGCAACATACTTATTTGAATTTTAACTGATACGTACTCCTTTGAGCTTTCATTCTTATACCTACACAAAAAAATAATTTTTCTTATAATAAGCTTTTTGTTGGAAAACATATAATTTTTAGTATACAAATTTTAGTACAGCCTAATGATTAAACACATAGCTTTAAAGGAAAATAGCCATGGGCTCAAAACTCAGTTACTTACAAGCCCTGGACCTAGACATATTTCCTAACTTCCCTAGCCTCAGTTTTCTCATCCAAAAATAACTCTTATTTTATAGGGTTCTTGTAAGAATTAAATGAGATAAAAATATATCTAATTATACATAATATAAATTACATACATAATATACTCATTATGATAGGCAGAGTGATGACTCCCCAAATTGTCCATGTTTTAGTCCACAGAATCTGTGAATGTGTTACATTACATGACAAAAGAATTAAGGTTGCAGATAGAATGAAGTTGGCTAATTAGCTGACCTTAGGATAGACAGAATGTCCCTGGTGGGTCCAGTGTAATCACAAGTGTCCTTAAAAACAGAAAAGGGAGGCAATAGAAGGGAAAGCATATACTGGCAAAAAA
>PVJO010007518.1:0-81393 GCA_004026905.1 Hystrix cristata
AAAGCCTGCTTCCGTTCCCCAAACCCTGTCTTTGTGAAGCAGGGTTTCTGCAGTGACAGCAACCAAAACCAGATTTGCGGGTAGACTGGACGTAAGCAACAGACTTTGGGTGTCCTTGTTTCACATCACCCCCCATAATGGGACTGTCTAGTTAAAACAACCTCAGGCTTCCCATTGATTCTGCACTGTGCTGAGTTGTGTATATTACATATTACAGTGTGACAGAATAGAAATACAGTGTACAATAAATATGTGTTTGAATCATGCCCCTTATCCTAGTCTGAGGAAAAATAATCTTCCATGCACCTGTCCCTTGTGTCAAAAAGGTTGATTGAAGGTTGCTGTTTTAAAAGCTTTCTTTTTGTTGACATTCTTAAAGAGTTTTCTGCTGCCTCATCATTGGGGCCCCCCCTTCTAAGGAAACTTTACAGTGACATTTGTATTTTACTTATTTTGGCTAGGGTTAGCTTGTGTGCTTACCAAAACTGTGACTGAGAGGAGGGTGCAGTGTGTAAAAGAGGCAAGGACTGAAGTGATTATTAAAACAATGAGTGGGCCACATGCAGAATTAAGTACATGCGGGTTTCTCACTTAAAGCCTACCACCAGATGTAGCTGTGCAACTGACGTACATCAACTCACTTGCCTCTATAAAGTCTGCCACCAGATGCAGCGTGGCACTCATTCATAAGGTTTTGAGATGAGTCTCCAAGCAATTGATTTATCATGGTCTCTGAGCATCAAAGGTCTCTGCTAATGGTTTTCTTGTTGTTGTTGTTACTGAGGATTGAACTCTGGGCCTTGCACTTGCTAGGCAAGCACTCTAACCACTGAGCTGAATCCCCAACCCTGGTCTCTGCTAATGTTAATCTGTATTTGCAGCCACTCTCCAACGGTAACACTACCATCTCAGCTCCACCTCAGATTACCAGGCAATGCACAACTTAGATTGCTCAGATATGCAGGTAACAGTGGGCTCATGGTCCTATGAGAACCTAATGGCACTGCTGATCTGACAGGAGGCTCAGCAGGTAATGGGAAAGATGGGCAACTGCTGTAGATCAGTCTTTGCTCAATGGCCTGCCACTCACCTCCTGCTGTATTGCCCTGTTCCCAGCAGGCCAAAGACTGCAACTGCTATTAGTCTGTGGCCTAGGGACTGGGGACTCATGATATGTAGGATATATACTCTTCTATCCTTTTAAATCGAAACATACAAAATTTGATATGCTACATCACATGTGACATGTCTGAATGTGTCCTATGTACCTGTAGGACACATTTAACATGTTTATATATAATAAATTTATAATCTAATACTTTAATATAACTCTATATAGAAAAATATTCCAAAACATGTACAAGCATTTCATATGTCAAATTTAGCACCTCCATTTTAGTAATATTTTACTTTCTTACCTGTTCGGAAATGTGATGTTGATTTGTGATCTCCTATAACAAGACGACCAGTGTGTTCTTTCTGTAAGAAGACAGAAACTGCATCAGATTTTGAGACTATTAATTTAACTGTTTATTATCAACTGGAAACTAGTCTAGGATTCTAGGATACAATGAAGGAAGAAAGGGAATAAATATGATCTTCACCTTTACAGACCTTGCATTCCAGGAAGGATAGAGATAGGGAAGGGAAACAGATATAAGTACATAAATTATAGTATGGTAGAAGTAGCAAGTGCCATTAAGACACACAGAGCAGAATAAGGGGATAAAGTTTAAAGTAGGGGTAGAGATCTGATTGTAATTTTTAAATGAGATGGACAGATAACTAGAAAATTAAGTCAACCTAAGCATTTTCTTTCCTAAAAGTCCAGTTAAATGAGTTGCTTTACATTTCCCACCATCGCTTTCTGATGCCTTAGGACTCTCACAGACAGACAGCAAAAACATTATTTAGATAGATAAAATGAAATAATTAAGACGCTTACAATGTACAAAGTGATAAATCTTTAAAGTATAAAAAAGTAAAATTATTACTTTTTTTGGGTGTTTTAAGACAAGATTTCACTCTGTAGTGCTGGCTGGCCTTGAATTCATTACTACAGCCCAGGCTGACATCCAACTTGTGATCTTCCTGCCTCAGCCTCCCAAGTCCTAGGATTATGAGTGTGTGCTACTACATCCAACTTAAAAATAATCATTATTGGGGTTGGGGATTTAGCTCAAGTGGTACAGCACTTGCTTAGCAAGTGCAAGGCCCTAAGTTTGATCCCCAGCAACCAAACAAAACAAAAACAAAAAAACAAAAACACCACCCTAGGAAAAAAAAATCATTATTTACAATATGTCACAGCCAAGTAGCTAGCTCTTTACTATCAGACTAAACTAAATCTCAACTTGTCAGAACAGAATTTAAAACAATCCAATACTATAAAGCACAAAAATAACCTTATTCAAAGTAAGCAATTGATCAAGCTATACACACACACGCCCGTGCACACACACATATGCATACATATACATAACAATAGATGAATAAATGAATGAAAAACTGGTTTCAACTTATCAGTCCAGTCCAATCTTATTTGTGTGGTACTGGGTACTGAACCCAGGGCCTCATACATTCCAGCCAAGCACTCTATTTCTGAGCTATATCCCTAGTCCTTTTAAAATTTTAAGTCAAGGTCTCATTAACTTGCTTAGACTGGTCTCAAATTTGCGTTCCTCCTGCCTTAGCCTCCTGAGATGCTGGGATTTCAGGTGTGTACCACTGTGTTCGGCAGTCCAGTTCACTCTTAATGGTTCATGTTTCGTTGCGTAGGTTAAAGAAATATTCATAAAACAGACTGAAAGATTAAACAGGCCTCTTTGCAAAACAATCTTAACCAACTATTTGTGAATATATACTAGCAAATCTTCCTACTGTGAAACAATGGCCAACATATACTACTTGAAAAATTCAACCATATTATTACTTTACATGTCATTAACACTTAAGCAAATCAATGGTTCAGTGTGCTGCTGCTTTAGATTGTAAGACAAATACCCCATTAATAAGATTTGAATGTAAATATGATGGCATGAAGTTATTCTAGGATGATAACCAATAAAATTTTCAAGCTAGCTGGTTGGGGTCAGGAATATACTTTGTGGCCACAAACAGATTAAATCTGAACAACCCAAGCTGGATGTGGTGGTGTACATCTGTAATCCCAGCACTGTGGGAGGCTGAGGCAGGAGGGTTGCAAGTTTGAGCCTAGCCTGGGCAACTCAGTGAGACCCTATTTCAATATAAAACAAGGGCTAGGGATGTAGCTCGGTGCAAATGTTCTGGGTTCAATCCCCAATCCTGCAAAAAACAAAAAACAAAACAAGAAAGCAACAAATAACCCACATGAAAATCAATGCTCCAATATTAGGCCTTCATAACAAATAATTTTTCATTTTGGTGTTTTTTTTTTTTTTTTGTGCTGGACATTGAGCCCTGGACCTTGCACACACTGAGCTTGTACTCTACCACTGAGCTGCACCCCCAACACCTACAGCAAAGAATGTAATGTACATTATAGTCTATTTACTGGTAGCTAAATTTTATAAATTTTATGGTAGGATGTTCTAAGCACTTGAAAAGTTTTCATTCTACTAGCTGAATATGCCCTTAATTGATTATTATATATACCTTAGGAAATCTTTCAGAATGAACCAAGAAAAATGTCAATCTGTCTACAACAAATTACAAATTACTGGGAAATGTGAATAGGGTGTTATACTAATGCTTTCCTCATGTAAGTCTTCAAATGTCACATGCCCTCTCTTGCTCTGCAACCCAGTCCTGTAGTCTACCTTTTCATCCACTCAGATTCAGATCAGTTTTATCTCTGGGAAGCCATTTTGAACTGCTAAGCCAGAGTCAGCTGCCCTTCCCTGTGATTCCACAGCATTGTGTGCATGGCCCTCTCACAGCAATTCTAATTCTGTACTGCTACCATCAAGTTTCCTCCATTACATGATGGCTCCAAACATGTGTTATTGATTTGTGACATCCAGGACCTGATACAGGGCCTAGCATGCGGTAAGTGATCAATAATTATTGGTAAAACTTATGAATATATTCACATATATATTAAAAACAAAGGGCAGAATATCATTTTATTTATCTTTTTAGTGTAGGGGATCAAACTTAGGGCCTTGTGCTTGCAAAGCACGCACTCTAACCACTGAGCTAAATCCTCAGCCCCAGAATTTCATTTTAAAGTAGCTTAAAAAGAAATAAAACTTCCCAGGGTGAGGCAGAAGGGTTGCAAATTTGAGCCCAGCCCAGGCAACTTAGTGATTTAGTAAGATTCTGTCTCAAAAATAGGGGGGCCAGGAGTGGTGGCACACACCTTTAATCCCAACACTCAGGAGGCTGAAGCAGGAGAATCACCATGAATTTAAGCCCAGACTGAACTGTATAGTGAGACCCTATAAACCTCCCCCAAAACCAAAACCAAAACCAACCAACAAACAAAAAACTGGGGGCAGGGGAGGGCTTGGGCTTGAGTTCAGTTTGAAGGCCCTGGGTTCAATGAGGGCCTCTGAGCAAATAAATTAATAAATGAATAGAAATTTTAAAAATTTCTCAAAATTCTGTTTCTTTCAAATTTACTTTGTAGGGAAATAAATATGAAAATAAGTTTACTTGCTTACAAAAAACATGTTCAGAGACCACTGTGTGTAAAAAAAAAAAATTGCAAAGAAGTACTAAGGTTTTTCATCAATTGGTAGCTTTCTGGCACTTGTATTTTATAATTTACACTAATTTAAACTAAGAGGCATTTTGAAATACATTGAACATTATTAAAATTAGGTCTTTGTGTAAAAGATAGTCCTTGGTTTCTAATTCAAGGACTAGAGAGAGCTATTAAATACAGCAGACTTTTGACATTCGTTCCTACAAAGTAATTGCCGAGAAATAGCTTCTACCAAAACCAATAGGCTAGCAGACAGAAAATCATAAACTTACATATCTTCTTTCTCTAAACAGTCTCCAATCTTTCTACTAGAGGCACAGTAAATTCTAGATGTAGTTTAGAAATAGTATAAATCTGAAGCACTAGGTTAGGCTGGGTGTACTTCACAAAGAAATAATGTCAAAGAGGAAAATGTGACCCCAATGTATTTAGTCCTTATGACTCAACATACACACAAAAAGCATTATTTTCATAGAAAAAATATGAGGTTCATACAATGTGATGCTTACCTTTCCTGCACCCATGAGTCTGAGGAACTTTTGTTTTCTCTCTTCACTGCCCAAGTCTGCTGCCTCCCAATTGCTAGATCCAAGCTGGAAAAGAAATCAATTTTTTTGCATGAAAATACTGAAAAATTTGAAGCCTACCTGTTATTCCAAGTTTCTCTTGCCAGTTTTAACTATTAACAGGATTCATCACTCTTGCCTAATCTAAGCATATGCTTCATACTTGAATTCAAATATATTCCTTTATCCACTGCTAGAGACTTTTGAAGGGGCCTAAAGCACCTAGCAGTACTTTGAACTAAGAAAGCTGCCACAATTGCTAGTTTAAGTTTAAAAAATTATGGCTTTAGTGATATCCGAAAAAAGTGTATCATTAGAATCTACTGAATCCAATTGTAATTTTTCAGTTTCTTTTCAGCAATTCTGTTTGTTAGAACTGAAATGCAATGACTTCTTTCTTAAAAGTCTTCCAAAGAACACAGAGAAAATTTATTTCCTGAAAGTTATAGACTAAGACTTATTTTATCTTGTAATCACCAATAGGTCCACTGAACCCTTTCATAAATCTAAGAAATATTATGGAATCCCAGTGACTGTATTTTTCCCTATATCTTGAAATAAATGTATAAATTAGTTCATTACAATTCATCAATTATTCCCAAGCAAGCTAAAAATGACTAAAATAGTAGGAAACTAGAATGGTGGAAGACTTTTTTCATTATATTGTATCCCAAGTATTGCACCATCTTTCAAGAGGAAACCCTATTTTCTGCTTCTGGAATTCAATGATTACAGATGAGAATTTACAATTTTTCATTTTTCACTCTTAATGGCAGAGAAAACTGACAAAGGCATTTCACAACTATCAGACAAATAAACAACACCAAAACCTAAAAACCAGATGAATGAAAAATGACAGGGATTATTATCACAGATTAAAAATGAGGGTGAAATTAACTATGTGCAAAAATCTCAGACTATGAGTCTTTGGATGATGTAATACTCGATGACTTTTCTCCAATCCAAGAATCAATGTGAAACAAAGAAAAAAAAAGGGACAAAAAAGAAATATGGTTTTCATCTGGAGAGTCAGTCAACAGGAAGGACTTCATCTTGCAATATGTTGCAGTAGGCATTAGGCTCATTCTTCTAAAAGAATATGTGACTTTTACTTAATCTCTTATGTTTGTGCAAGCAAAATTTACTTGATTTGGTCTCTAAGTGGACAAAGGCTGAAGAAGGCAGGTGTGTATATAAAGGTAACTGAAAGGAAAAAGATGACATAGAAATGAAAAGATTCACTGGACTGATCATTCTGAGTTTATAATCTAAAAAAATGAAAACATTTTGCAATTTTAGAGCAAAGATGACCAACATCTTTTTTTTTTTTTTTTGGTCCTGGGGATTGAACTCGGGGCCTTGTGCTTGCAAGGCAAGCACTCTAACCACTGAGCTAAATCCCCAACCCAAATTTTTTTTTTTTTTTTTTTTTTTGGTGCTGGGGAATCGAACTCAGGGCGTTGCGCTTGCAAGGCAAGCACTCTAACCACCGAGCTAAATCCCCAGCCCTGACCAACATCTTTTTAACACAAAGTTGTAAGCAAAGCTTTCAAAAAATTCAAGTTATTAGTCAGGTATTGTGGTACACTCCTGTAATCCCAGCACTTAAGAGGCTGAGGCAGGAGGATCACTCTGAGCTTGAGGTCAGCCTGAACCAGTGAGTTTAAGGCCAGCCTGGTATACATAGCAAGACCCTGTATTTAAAAAAAAAAAAAAAAAAAATCAAGTATTGTATTTTGGTCATGCAATTTCAAGAATCAGAAGTAATGATAGGGGTTGGGGATTTAGCTCAAGTGGTAGAGCGCTTGCCTATTAAGCACAAGGCCCTGAGTTTGATCCATAGCACCACCCTCCCCCCCAAAAGAAGTAATGATAAAGCTAAAACCTATTAGAAATAGATACAAAATCTTACACATCTAGGTTCACACATGACAGATGATGAGCAATTAGGTGTAATGATAAGACACATACACCATCGAAATCAGAAAAATGTATAATAGAAATCTGAGTTTGCTATTGTTAAATTCGTATGAAAATTCCTGATGTCATTTTTCACTACTTCTGAAAATCATTCATAAAAAACTAAATGACTATAAAAAGCAGTGAGAACTTCTTTCCTTGGAAAGAGAGTTAAAGCACTTGTACCGCACTAGACCTACTGTGGTTCCTCTAAATTCTTTTGGTGGAAGGGATTGTATGTTTTCATATTTCTGGCAACCTAACTTACAAATCTCTACTTCTTTCCATGTGACTTTTTTTTTTTTTGGGTGCTGGGGATCAAACTCAGGGCCTTGTGTTTTCACATGTTTTTGTAGGTCATTCAGTTTCTAACTATTTCTGGCTCAACAAGGTTTAAAAAAAAGGTACTAGTGACACTCCATTTCTAAGCTGCACTGAATCACTTGCTGTGAGCCTACACTTACATTTACTTAGTTTAAATTCCTCATCTACCAAGGAATTTAAGAAATTTACCTCATCTACCCTTAAATTCGAAAACTTGAGCAGCTGCAAAATCCAAAACTTTCTGAATACCTAAATGACACCAAAGTGGAAAATTCCACATATGACCTCTTGTGACAGATCAAAACAAAGCACACTAAAAGTAATAAAATATAAAATTATCTTTAGGCTACGTTTTGAAGTTGTATATGAAACAAATTAATTTCTTATTTAAATTTGGGTTCTATCTCCAAGATATCTCATTATGTAAATGCAAATATTCCCCTCCCCAAAATCTGAAACCCAAATTACTTCTGGTTCTAAGCATATGGGATACTCAACCCGGACTGTTTTACAATTTATAAATAGCTTTTAATTTACATTCTCTCAAGAGCTCATCACAACAGTCCATTAATAAATAAGGACACCAAGGCACAGAAATGTAGATGACTTGCTTTACTTCTCTAAGTCCTCTGCTTTTTTCACATCATATTGTACATGACCAAATTAAATAGGATACTAAGAATACCTACAGGCTACGGTTACAATTGTCTAAGAATGAACTTCCTGATTCTTTATTTCTCTTAAAAGAGCAAACAGGCTGGGGCTGTAGCTTGGTGGCAGAGTGCATGTTTAGCATGAACAAGTCCATGGGTTCAAGGCCCAGCACTCCCTCACAAATGGTATCGTCATAATATTTTTACGTAAATAACCCCACCGTTTACAATTTCTAATCCTATTTTTAAAAATCATTAAAGAACAGCAAATACCTTGCCAAAATGTTAAATCTGAAAAGCACAAGGGTGTCTGATACGTTACTAGAAGTTATCCACTAGTTACTCAAATGAACCTCCCCACTTCCTGTAATATTCATTTCTCCACTCCAACTGAGCCAATGAAACCAAGCCATTAAGTTATACACATCTTCAATATTCTTTACTATAGAACTGCAATAAATTTTCTTCAATACATATCCTAGTGACTTTACTTAGTATTTATTTCTTCAATGTCAGCACTTTTCTAGAGTTTTATGCTGTGACTGAATATGTACTTTAATATCACAAAATGTTTTGTTATCCTGAAGTATATGTGAGGTAAACTGACAAAAACTTCAGTTTTCTTTTACATGCAGTGGATATTCATTAAAAATGGTTGGCTGCTTGCCTTGGAAGCACAAGGCCCTGAGTTCCATCCCCAGCACCAAAAAAAAGGTTGGCATGTTATTGTTGGTTGACTTTCTACAACTTCAAAGTGTATTTTAAAGATATGATTTTTAAAAATAGATTCTTACTATTCTAGTTTCGCTCCACCTTCCGCCCAAAGACGGGCAGGTCTTAGCACTATTTCATAATGTAGAAAAAGTATTCAGTGAACCTTTAATGATTCACGATATTATGAAAGGCACTGAACTACACTATAGAAAACCTAAAAATTGCTATGTTTTAAAAACATTAAGTGAAAGTTAGATGTTCTTGCATCATCCTTAAGTACAGCTGACCTCTCCATGTTCCTTTCCCAATATAATTTCCCTACCAATGTTCCCAAAACATTCATCAAATGAAGGACCTACTTTCATGTTTATAGGTTACCTACAGTTTGTATGACACCGAGCTAGAGCTAGGAAACATACCACAAAATAAACTAACATAAGAACCACAGTTGTGAATTCCCAACACCTGGTATAACAGTCAATATTTAATTGGTTACATAAGGGATGCTTCGTTAATTTAAACTCATAAAGGTTTGGGGAGAAGGTAAAGGCATATTTCAAACCAAATGGGCTTCCACGTCTCAGTCTTAGACCTCACAATATTATGCCAGTACCAAATTACAACCCCGGTACAGTGTTAGGTTCAGTACTGCTTTCCGTTTAATAAAGTTAAGGATAACTACTAACGATACAGCACACTGGAAAAATGACCCAGACAGGAAATTTTGTTCAAATGTGCACGAACATTTCGTCACTGTCAGAGGAGCATTTAAAACCTTAAACAGGGAGGGTCTTGCCGTCTCTATCCTAACCAGGAAGGCCTACTGCTTCATCAGTACCCCAAACCGCAAATACGATGATCCTGGACTAAACTCTTTGATTTCTCGATCCTCTCAAGATTTCCCTCCTCCATCCCCGTCCTACGCAGGTATTGCTCTCAGCGTGGGGCCCAGTTCAAATTCTCTAGCCTTAATTAAGAAAGGAAGATATCTCCCAGTCATTCTTTTTGTTCCTCCCCCTTCCCAAGCCTCCTCAGACGCTTCCTCCTCCTCCATCCACCAAGCCCGGCCTACCCCAACCTTTACTAGGCCTCAACCCTCATCCATTCCGCCATTGTTATTTACATCGTCGTCTGGGGAAGCTGAACGCTTCACCCCGTGTGGGTGAGACTCCCTGGCGGCGCTCATCGTTACTGGGATGTCGGCAAGAAACGCCGAACACCCTCGCCGTTCTCCTCAGGCCCGACACCAGCAGTCTCCAGCCCCAGCAACGCCGCTCCAGAACGCAGAGGCCCTCGGGCCTTCTCCGCTACAGTCGTCACTGCGGCGGCCGCTAGCCCGCCTCTCGGAGCACTCTGGGAGTTGTAGTTTTCCTTGTCTCTTCGCACTGGCACGAATAAGAGCTGGGTGGGTGACAGAAAACTACAAGTCCTAGGAGGCCCAGCGGCGCGGCCAGCGTTGTGCGGCGGGAGGGCCTCAGAGGCCCCGCCTTCTCCGGCGAGTGAAGCGTCTTTCCCGCGGGTTGGTGTGGTTGTGGGCGTTAGTCCGGAGTTTCATCGCTACGGAAGGAGGCTAAGAGTGGTTTTCGCATTTTCCTGTGAGACGCTGCGCCACTGGCAAACGCACGTCATAGTGAAGCACCTAGGTTTAATGTAATGTTTGAGGCTTGTTGACTACCCCAAAACGTTTTTTAAAATGGCTTCTATACTTAACTACGATGTGTGCTCTGTTGCTCGTGGAAGATTTCTAGAAGATTCTGATATCGAGCCATTTTCTCAAATCGAAGTGAGTTCAGTATGGTGTTGACTGGTGGTTAATTGGCAAGTCCTGAAACTAGGGTCCGCCTGAGAGCCTTCTGGACCGCTTTCCACAGGCCTGTGGTGAGGTTGGAGCGCGCCTCGCCTGTGGTGCTGGCGGGTAGACAGGCTTTGTACTGTTGGCCTTCGCTAGGTGAAGTTAGTTTCCACCAGAAAGCCATATGTATATTTATTGGGATGAAATAACTTTATTGGGATGAATTTCTCAGAACATCAGGCACTTTAAAGTGTACAGTGGCATTTAGCACATTCACTACCTTCTGGAATTCTTCATCTCTAGTTCCAAGTCATTTATCATCTCCCAAGAAACCCCTGTGCCCATTTGTAGCCTCTGCATACTGCCCACCCCTTACAGCCTGGCAGCTGGTAACCTAGTCCAAAAGGCATGAAGGCATTGTTCTGATACTGCAGACTAACTCGTAGTTCTAAGCTGTCTGCTTTTTTTGGAGGGCAGTGCCGAGATGAACCCAAGGGCCTCACGTATGCTAGGCAAGTGTTCTGCTGCTGAGCTACGTCCCAGCCCTGTGCCCTGAGTTATTAACCAGGCCTGAATCTAATGGTCTTATCCTCACTCTGAAGCTTTCTGACTTTGATAAAAAAATGTTTTTGTTTGTTTTAAAGTAAAATCAGTAACGGTGACAGTACTTTTTTTTTTTTTTCCGTACTGGAGATTGAATTCAGGCCACTTTACCACAACACACACATCCCCAGCCTTTTTTAAATTACAAAAAAAATTAAAAAAAAACTTATTTTTTTGAGACAGGGTCTTGCTAAATTGCCCACTCTGGCCTCCAATTTGTGATCTTCCTGCCTCAACCTCCTAAATACCTGGGATTACAAGCCACCATTTCTTGCGGAAAGTACTATACATATTTGGAATGAGTTTCCATCCTGAGGGTTGGGATGAACAATGCTTTTGTCTGTGAAACAATGCTTTTTAGCTTCAGAACTCAGCAATTACTCTAGTTTGACTGCCTTTGTAGAAATGTTACTATTTTCCAGCGTTTCAAATGATCATTGAACCATACTTAAAAGTGTACCCAATTCTTTAATTTATGCAGTTATAGATCTAAATTCTGTTCCTTTACTTTGGAGTCAGAGAAATAGGATAATATGACAAAAATCTTAATATAAGACTATATTTTTTTAAGTATTACTAAGGAAAGGGCACCTTTATCTTATTTATGTGGTAAGAATAAACTGTAAAGTAGTAAACTTGTAAGGAGAAAAAACAGTTTTTGGAAGTAGTTTCTCATCTTTGCTAGAATTAAAATATTTCACCTACTAACTTCATTAATCTACTAAGGTTCTATAAATGTAATTATAGTGATACTATATTTAAGCTACAGAGTTTTATAAGGTGGATTACAGTTCACCTCCATTGAACTTGACAGACTATAATATATGCAATTTAGAACTCTTAGAGTAGCAATAAAACAAGATGCCGAATAGCTACTTTAGAGTGCTAAAAGAATCCCCAAATAAAAAAGGACTATCAAGGTTTACAAAAGGATATAGTTAGTTACTAAATAACTATAAAAATAACTCTAACTTCATTAATAAAGTCCAGAGGAATTTAATGAGCTAGCAACATGTCTTTTATTTCTTCACCAGAACTGTTGGCATGTGGATGACTATCTTCAAGTTACCGTAAAACAAAATCTCAAGCCAAAAAGTAACATAGGAAATAGTGAAGACTGCATCATTTGATCTGATTTTACTCAGTGTCATATCCAGAAGGCTATAGGCAAGGATGAAATTATACAGTATAACAGAAATATATGGCACAGAAATGCAGCAGTACTCTTCCTTTTCTGAAAACAAGATGTTCTGTAACAAGTAAGACTACTAAATAACTTAACAGGATTGGGACCATTTCATCTATTTATTTATTTAGTTAGTTAATTTACTTAGTTTCTGTGTCCTGTAGTACAATGCCTGGCACAGAGTAGTTAGCATGTAAAGTTTGTACTACCTCAAATATTTTGTGATAAATTTTGATTCTATATATGTATAATTAAAGAAAGAAGACTTTACTAAACATTTCTGGAGGGTACATAAGAAAGTGACACCCTGTTTTCTGCCTTCACAAAATTGAAGATTTAATTGTAACAGTTTAAATTCAGTTTACCAATTAGCAAAGTAGATCATGAAGATTTAGCTAAGACTTGGAAATGGGCAAAAGTGATTACCAAGTTATTTTTCAGGGGAATATTGAATGTCTATGGACTCTCTAGGGATTATTTGATACTAAATGAGTGTACACATATATTTAAAAAATATATAGTACATTATTATTTACAGTCACACTACTATGTGGTTGTATACCAGCACTTTTTTTTTTTTGGTGCCACTGGGATTGGACTCAGAGCCTTCACACTGAATTACATCCTGACCCCACCACATCCTTTTGTAAAATTTTGAGACAGGGTCTTGCTGAGTCACTAAAGTGCCCTGGCTGGGCTTAAATTTGCAGTTTTCCTGCCTCAGCTTCCCAGAGTGCTGAGATTAAAGGCTTGTACCATCACACATGGTTCAGAACTTCTTACTCTTACCTACTTTAATTTAGTGTTCATTATTAAACTTTCCGCATTCCTCCCTCACTCATTGTTCTCCCCAGCCTTTGGTAACCAGCATTCTATTCTCAATTTCTATGAGATTAATTTTTTTAATATTTCACGCAAGAGTGAAATCATGTGGTACTTGTCTTTCTGGACCAGGGTTATTTTAGTTAATGATCTTGAGTTCCAACCCTGTTGGCAGAAGAGGATTTCATTCCCTTTTGATGACTGAGTAGTATTCTCTTCTGTATTTACTCCACCTTATTTATGCATCTGTTGATGGATGCTTAGGTTGTTTCCTTTTATGGACTTCTAAAGGAAACAACTGTTATGGACTGTTATGAATAATGCTGCGATAAACATGGGAATGCAGATGTCTCTCTGATGTACTGATTTGATTCCTTTTGGCTGTTTGCTTAGTTGGACAATTAGTGGATCATATGGTAGTTCTATTTTTAGTGTTTTGAGGAATGTCTGTATTGTTTTCATAATGCCTATACTAATTTACTTTCTCATCAACCTTTCTCTATATCTTCCATACCACTTGTCATCTTAACTTCTTGATAATAGTCATTTTTACAGGAGCAAGGTGGTATTTCATTGTGGTTTTGATTTGCATTTCCCTGGTGATTAGTAATGTTAAACGTTTTTTCATGTATCTGTTGACCATTTGTATGCCTTCTTTGAGAAATATCTGTTAAAGGATATTGCTTATTTTAAAATCGGTTTATTTATTTATTTAGTTTTTGCTGAGTCTTCAGCGTTCCCTATATATTCTATATATCAGCCCCTTGTCAGGTGTAGCATTGGCATATATTTTCTCCTGTCATTTTGTACTTTTGATCATCTTTGATTTATTAGGCTCTTTTACAACTTTAGAGATAAAAATTAAAATTTAAAAAACTGAAAATGATGCACGTGTTTCCTGCCCGTAACAAGGCAAGTGATTCCTATTCTTGGCAATGCAAATAGATTTTGTCAAATAGAGAATATAAGTCTTTGAGCCAAATTATATAATGAATTGGTTCTAACTTCTTAGTGGTTTTCTCATTAATAAATTAAAGAATCTTTAACACTTAACGTTTTTTCCTTTTTAGTGGTGGTGGTACTAAGGATAGAGCCCAGGGCCTCATTTATCCAAGGCAAAGATTCTACTCCTGAGCTTTATCCCTGGCCCTGACATGTAACATTTTAAGTCCTTTTTTGAATATTTATATAAGAGTCATGATTTTTCAATTTTGGAAATTATATGTTAAAATTATCTACTTATGCAGGTACAAGTATTTACTTCTATATAAGTATATAGAAATTTTTACAAACTACCCACATGATATGGGAGATTTATCTGTTTATTTATTTATTTATTGGGTGCTGGGATCGAACTCAAGGCCTTGTACTTGCTAGGCAAGTGCTCTACCACTTGAGCTAAATCCCCAATCCTGGAATATTTGTTTTTTAAACTAGTGTCTTACCTTGTCACAAACAATGCATGTTCTTTAAATATAAATTAAAATATAAGAAGAAAATTTAAAAATAAAACATAATATCATTACCCAGGAATAATAATCACTGTTAAAACTTTGGAATACAATGTATCAAACATATTTTCTTTTTGTGTTTTATAACATTTTTTCTAAACTAGGATAATACTGTACATACTGACTTAAACCTACTTTTAAAAAAATTTAAGAATATATAAATTACCATGCTTTTACTTTTATTATTTATTTATTTATTTTTTGTGACAAGGTCTTGCTGTGTGGTCCAGGCTGCCCTCAAGCTTGTGATCCTCCTGCCTCAGCCTCCCAAGGTCTGGAATTGCAATCCTGTGCCACCATGCTTGGCTGATGTTTATTTTTTTAATATTGTATTTTAGTATTTCTCAGGAAGGGAGGCCAACAAAGTGTAGTTGTAATAACTTTGCAGGTGATAATGTCACTATTTTAGAAATGAAAGTATACTTAATATACACTAAATCACTAAATATAAAGAATTGAAATATTTTAATTCTCTGAATTATAAGAGGTGCCACTCTGTATGGGATTTTAGAAGTCTGCCTGTACATGTTTCATGTTTGTCTGCCTGTACATGTTTCAAGAATGAAATTCTTTTTAATTGTTGTTTTGTTTTTGAAAAGAGGCTAGCATAGAGGCTATTGGGGTGGTTGAGGGTGGCAAAAACCTCTAGACTACAAAGGAAATATGAAGCCTGGAACATCAGTATAGGAAAGCAGTCCTATCCTGGCCTTTAACATTTAGAAAGTCCTTTAAAGGACTAAAGAAATAAAGGCTACAAATATCTGGGGCTTGAAATGACTTTTATACTTTTGAACCTGTTATGAAAGCATTTCTTAGAAATCTCCTTCATCTTCCCCTAAACAAAATAGTTGGCAAAAAAAAAAAAAACCCAAAAAACAAAAAACAGAAAACAAAAACTGGAAAAGAGTGGAGATAAAGGATGTTATCATAGCTTATTTTAAATTTCTGGGCCATAAAAAATATTATTTTTTAAAGCAGAACAAAGAGGAGAGTTGCCTTTTTAAAGTCTAAAGAAAAAAGAGAATAAGTAGCTGTATCCTTGAATCTTATATATTGCTCGTTGCTCAAATATAGCGCATTTCCAGTTGCAATCAATACTTCTTGATTTTGCTGCTGCTCAACTTGTTTACAACTGAGGTGCAAAAAGTAAAAGAGAAACAGGATATTCTGTTTTTAATATAGTATTTGGTTGAACACATTGTTTTATATCTGTCTTCCCAAAGAGTAAGTTTTAAAAAAAATGTTCAAGGACACAGATTACCAATTCCTATAAAGTTCCTCACCAAAAGATCAAGTATGACTTTCCTTCCTCGTTTTATGCTTTATTATCTCATTATTACTGAAATGGAGAAATGAATAGCTGACACTTGGTGACTTATAGTAGTTTTCTTCCTTTTTAGTATTATGAATCATTAAGTATGTTGTGTATATATATAAAGAGGCAAAAATGAAACACTCTGTTCTGTATAACTAATAGGCACTAATTTTTTTCTTTTTAAAACTTTATTTCAACATAACTATGCTTACAGAAAACTGAATTTATTTTCCCATTAGAAACCCAAGTCTCTCTCATGGGGTCTAACTATTTAAATTAAAAACTTTAAAAGTCCTGCAATGTAATGTGAATGTTTTAAATTTAATTTTGTTACAGCTATTAATTTGATGTTGGCCAAGTCACCTACATTCTCACAGAACCAAACTAGTTTATTCTATCTTTCTTATCTCCAAAGTGTTGTAGTTCTGAGTTTAATAAATGTGAAATAATGTTAAGAATAAAATCTCCTTTAAAAATCAAATTTCTGCTGAATTCAGTGACTTAGTACCTGTAATCCCACCTACTCCAGAGCCTGAGGCAGAAGGATCACTTGAACCCAGGCTTCGATGCCAGCCTGGTGCGACATAGTGAGACCTATCTTACGGGTGAGAGACCCCAAAACTCCAAATTTCAATTTAAGAAAAATATTCCTAAATTGCAAATGATACTTTCTTTTAGCTCAAATCTAGCACCTCACTGAGTTACTTTTCTAACCCCCAAATGGTATCTTAACTAGCAATAAAAAATATATTTTAGTACAACCAGCAAACTTTATTTTTTGAATATTTTTGGTTGGAATCTAATAGACATACAGAAAAGTACGCAAATCACAACTATATAGCTCATTTATCACAAAATGAACTTATCTATGTGGTTGCTGCTTGGGTCAAGGAAATAAAACATTCTCAGTGCTCCTGAAACCTCCTCTCCCAATTACTACTGTCCCTTTCTTCCCAAAGGTAAGTATCCTGACTTCTAAGGCCATAAATTAACTTTATAATATATATTATATATTATATTATACATATGTATAATATCTCATTTCCTCCACACCGTGTTTTGAATCGTCACTGTTAACATGTTGTGTTTGGTTCATTTTTATTTCTGTGTAGTATTCCATTGTATGAATTCACCTATTGATAGATACATGGATTGTTTCCAGTTTGGGGCTGTTATGAAAATAATCCTGCTACGAACTTTTTTTTTGTATTTTTTTACATAAATGTGCATGCATTACTGTTGAGTATATGCTTAGAGTAGACAATAATGCCAAAAGATTTTTCCAAAGTGTTTATACCAATTTGTATTCCCACCTGCTTAGATTTTGAACGGTTCCTTTATGACTCCTAGAATGAAATGATCTCCAATATGAGGCATTTGAGCTTTCCTGGAAGAAAATAATATATAGATTCTGATCTCACTAATACCTGTTTTTTGAAAATACCACACCACTATCCTTTGTTTAATAGAACTTTGGAATGTCTCATAAGTTATTTGATACAGGGAAAAGCACCTGATTTACTGCTAATTTTTGTTTCCTCAGAGAACTAAGAGTGGTTGGAAAAAAGTAGAACTTCAAAAATCATTAAAGTATTGTTTTCATCTTTTTAAATTTCCTGGCAAATTAATTTTTTAAATAATAAATTCCTTTAGCTGTTACAGTGTTCTTGAATATGTAATATTTTCTGCTTTGAGCAAAGAGAGATTATTGTTTGTGATCTATTCTGCAATGTTTCTGTCACTCCTTTTCTTCCTTCTCCTTTTGTTCCCTCCTAATTCTCATTGAAAGTGTAATTTTTCATTTAAAGATCTTGCTTTCTGTAAATGACCCACAACACCACATCAATCATAAGCTATTTCTTTTTTTAAATAAGCTTTTAGATTTATTTTTTTTCAAGAAACATGTACATTTATTTTTTATAAACATGTAGATTTAGATTTATTTTTTTCAATAAACATGTAGATTTATTATTTTTTTCAATAAACATGTAGTTTTTTTATCATAAGCTATTTCTTTGGGGAAAAATAAAAACTAAATTATAAACAAATCCTATTTATTATCATGGGACTGTGTTCTGTGGAAATATGAGTCACATATATAATTGAAAATTTTTTATTTGTTAATAAAAAGAGACGAAATTAATGTTAATAATGTATTTTGGAAAGGGGAAGTAAAGAATCAAGATGCAATATGTATGTTTGCCAATATTTCATGATGAATATATGCATTGTATATTGCAAACATATACTAATAAATAATTTAAAAAAATACAGTGACACGTTTCCTGGGCCATAAAAAGGATAACCCAATATTTGCAAAATAACATCATTTCAACATTAATCATAAAATTAACAATGAGATACTTCACATTCTTTTAAATTTTTTTTTATTTTATTCTATTTTATTTTTTACATTCTTTTGTTTGTACTAAGTCTTCAAAAATCTAGTGTGAATTGTATATTATACCACATCTTAATCAAGACTGGTCACATTTCCAAGGCCCAAGCCACAGATGGGCATTAGCTACCAAAACTAGACAGCGCAGGTTGGGCTTTCCATAATAGAATGGAAGAGTGCTCCATGCTGTAAGGTAGATGTGATTTACTGCTAAGCATACTTTTTTTAGCAGCACATTCTATTGTAACACACTCTAATAATGGGTTTTTAGTCTATGTTTGACATAGAAATTTTGAATAACTAAAGGGAGTAGGTAAGGGCTCAGTGTATGCTGGGTACTAAAATTCTTTTTTTTTTTTTGAAACTTTTTCTACAGGATTATCTTTCCAGATTCTAAATGGCAACTTTTAAATCAAAACCTTGAAATCTATAGAAGCCCAGTATATTCTGATGTAATTGCATACTAAAATGAGCAGCAGTAAGAGATGCACCTGCTGGACAAAGAAGACTCAATGCAAATTAGAAGACAAAACATACAAAATAACTGGTAGGTAAATAACAACAACATACACAGTAATTGTGAAATTTTTATGATGGAATACAATGAACATGACAAAAAGAACTTTGAAAATTTATTATTGTAATTTTAGGGAAGTTGGAGATCAGGGAAACAAAAATTCCATAGAAGCAACATTTTTTCATAGAACAATGCTATACAATTCATTGTGTTCACTAGGATAACCTACATAAACCTATTTGAACTGTAATATAGCTGAAATATTTATAATTTTCAGTAATAAATGTCATGGCACTAAATGTGTATGCTTTATTATTTCTAATACTTTTTGAAAAAATATGTAGAATTCTTTAGAAGATGAATGCAGAAGTACAGAGACACAACTGATTTTAAGGACTAGGTGGATAATGAAAGAGGTTATTTTTTCTAACTTTTTGTTAGGGAAATTAAAAATAAAAACACAAGTAGAACACTGAATACAGGCACAATGTATTTAATAGGGAAGTAAAAAATTGTTAGTGAAAAAAGTTTGTACAAAATTTCCTCCTTTGGTCAACAAGTGACAGTAACAGCTTGAGATGATTCAGTTGTTACCAGGTATCAGCACTTGATGGATGGAAGGAGCAGAAGGGAGTGTACAGTTGCATTGCTCCATGGATTGAGTAAATTCATACATTGCTAAGTGCTTAGCACACCAATGACTGGATTCTGGAAGTATGCAGTTGATATAGTCTATGGCCATACTACCCTAAACTTGCCTGGTCTTGTCTGAAGAAATTGAAGTAGAAATTCAGACATTGTGGAGAGACACAAATGTGTCGTCTATGGTAATGGCATAGATTGCACACAACACACCTTATATTTGCTGAAAACTTTTTAGGCATTTTTTGGGTAGGGGCATAAGATATAAAAGAAATCCTGAATCAAAAGTCAAAAAGCCTGGGATCATTAGGTTCCATAGCTTCTTAACTGTGTGGCCTTGGACAAATCATTTGTCTTTCTGGATCTCAGTTTTTTTTGTTTATAAGAACACTGATTTGACACAGTATGTATTTAATATGTACTTATTGAGAGCTATATTATTGCCTGGCATGGGAAATATAACAATTATCAACATAATAATTTAGCTAAATTGTCTCTATTTTTATGGAGTGTATGTCTTATTTTGATAGACAACAAAAGACAAATACATGACAACTACAAAATGTAAGACATACCATAAGGAAAGAAGGTGCTCTGACAGCATAGACCCTGTCTCTTTGAGGTGGTGACTCAGAATAGGAAGGAGTTAGCTAGGTAATCAATAGAGAAGTGTTTTAGGTAGAAGTACCAGCATGCAAAAAGACCATGAGGCTGGGAAGAACTCAGTGTGTACTGGATACTAAAAGAAGATCAGTGTGCATTACTGGTGTGGTGAAAGGAGAGGTGAGTAACATGATACAAGATTGGAGAAGGTAGGCCGAGCTTTGTAGATTGTGATACAGAGTTTTGATACTGTCTTAGGTCCTGTTTTAAGATTTTTATCTTAATTATGCTAAACCAATGAGTGATTTCATGTTTTAGGATGCTTACTTGTATTGCAGTATGGAAAATGGGATACAGGAGGTTAAATAGAAGTAAATTTGTTGCATAGTCCAAGTGAGAAATAATAGTAGAGATGGATAGATGTAGAGTAATTCACAATATATTTTAGAAGTAGAACAGAACTTGCTGATAGTTTGGTTGTTTGGGAGGATGGAAAGGAAGGAATAAGAGATGGCGTGAACAGAGAATTTTTAGTTTCCCAGTTGGAAGAAGACAGACAGATTTGGGTAGATAGGTGCCACAATTTCTTTTTTGACTTCTTTGGGCACATTTAGTTTATAATGTCTAGATGGAGATGTCAAGAAACAGAGTAGACAATTAAATAGTCAAAACTGAAACTCAAATAATTCAAGGTTAGAGATCTACATCTGAGAGATGTCTAAATTTCAATGTAAATTCATGAGAATGGATGATGTTATCAAGGAAAAGGGAGAAATCTCAGGGCCTTGGCCTGAGGAAAAGGAACTCAAGGATTTATAGTCTGGTAGAAGAGGTAGAGTCAGCAGAGGAGACTGAGAGTTAGGGCTCTTAATAAGGATGGAATAAATCGAGAGAGTATTAGTATTTGGAGGCCAAGAGAGCTCAGTCTTTCAGCAAGCAGGGTGGTAGGTATTATGTTGAATGCTGATGAAAAGTAAATATGAACAGAGAGATCCAGGCGTGGTGGTGCATGCCAGTAATGCCAGCTACTCAAGAGACTGAGACAGGAGGATCACAAATTCAAGGCCAGCCAGGGCAATTTAGCAAGACCCTGACTCAAAATAAAAAAAGGAAAAAAAGAGCTGAGGATGTCGGTCAGCGTAGAGTGCCCCAGGTTCAATTCCTGGGTTCAATTTTACTGCCAGAAAAAATAAGAAGATAAATACAGAGAAATGATCACTGGATTTGGCAACATTTGGTTTGAATTCTGGCTCTGCTGTTGACTAGCTATATGACCTTGAACATGTCATTCCCATCACTGAATCTGAATTTTCTCATCTTCAGAAAAAGGAGTAACAGTACCCATCACACATATTTATTTTAAGGATTAATGAACTGTTTACCTAAAGTGTCTGACAAATAGGGATACTCAGTTGATATTACTTCTTTTCTGTTCTAGTTTTGTGATACCTTTTGAAATTTTGGATAGAATATACCTACTCCTGCTTAAAGATTAACTTGTTTCTGCAAATTCTACAATTTAGTTAAAAGCTTTAAAACAGCAAATATTTCCATTAGTTTTAATGGAAAAAAAATTATGATGTATTTCATCTCAATACAACATATCCAAACTCTCTTTACAGATAGAAAAATACATCATTTGATGAACAATGAAAACAAGCTTAAGTCAGTAATAAATACTATTTGAAGGTAAATTAAATGTACATCATATACAAACTATTCCATAATAAAGCTTTATTATACTTGCCAAAGGAAGAAAAGAAAAATTGATAATAAATGATGTTAGTGGAGCAGGACTGTGAGGAATTAATTTTTTCAGAAGTTCATGCTTCTTTTTGTACCATTTTTTTCTACCAATTTTTCAGCCTTTTAGGGGGTCACGATTATCTTGTCTTAACATAAACTTTGTATAAAGTTATAGGACAGAAAACCCCTTTTGGGGTTGTGCAAGATTCTATCTCTTCATTCATTTGGCAGTGTAAAACATTTGGGGTCATTTAAACATGGTATACAATGAACATTTTTCTGGTTGATATTCTCTGACCAGAAATTGTGTTGAATAGATTGGTGAATGTCTTGCCTGAAAGCAATATAATAACCTCACATCTTATAATTTAGTTACTTTTTTTTTGTGGGTTTTTTTTTTTTTGTGAAGAAGTTATTCCGGAAAAAGAAGAGGGCATCTGAAAAGTGATAAAACTTTTCCGTATGAAACTAGTATGTGGTTATCTGATGTAAGTCTTTATTTACTGCTCAACTACTCCCTGTGTGGTTATGATAAATTCTGTGAGGATAACTAAAAGGTTTGTATTTAATGAGTAGGTCTTAGCCGACAGTATTTTTAGGTAGTTCTCTGTTTTATTTTATTTCATTATTTTTTGCAGTACTGGGGCTCAAATCCAGGGCCTTGTACATGCTAGGCAAGTGCTCTATCATTGAGTTACAATCCCAAACTAGTAATTCTTAATTTTAAAGGATATATAGCAAAAAGGCAGAAGCCATTCATTAGCAGGATAGAGTCCCCTCTCTCATAATATAAATACTCTCTCAATGGAATAGATTTTGAAAGTATACTGTATATTACCCTAAGATGAGAGAATTCCCTAACAGAAAAGTAGGTGTATTTTAAAACTATGGATTTTAGATTTTTAAAAAATTTAGTTTGCACACCTTTACAGCTACACTGAGAAATTATCTTGTAGGGAATCACAAAACCCTTTTGGCAAATGGGAAGGCATATGGCTGCACTGTGGAAGCACTGTCTGGGCAGGTTGAATATCCACTTCATATGGAGTTTATAAAAGTAAGTCCATGTATTTCTGGACAAAAATCTGTATTTCCTGCTGAAAAGTGTAGAATAGACAAACATTAGATCTATGAATTCCTAGGTTCCTTAGGTCAAAGACTGGCATAAATTCTTTTGAAAGAAATATATTTGGTAAACTTCTCATTTCCCTTTTCTAAACCATAAAGTTGCTAGATAGTATTTTAATAAGCTGTCGTGCAATTGTTATTACTAGTTGCTGTGGATATACATTGGTCCCACAGCCATAGCATGTACAAATTAAAAATAAACCCAAAAGACTTTCTTATGTGAATGTTACTGAGACTTAATTCTATTTCTCCCTAATCATTTTCTTTTTGTATTGGTATTAGATTCATTTCCCAGTTTAGCTGCAATCCAATGATGGGGTTTGTAGGAATTTCTAATCCTGAAAATGTGGGTTGAGATGAACTCAGGGGCATTCTTTACTTTACTGAAAGTAATTCTGTGTGGCTTACTTTAATTTATTTACTTTTTTTCTCCAGAATTACTGTAAAGGTTTTCTATTTCACTCATTACAGCACAGTATTTTTCACATTTGAATAGACTGCATCAACATGAATTCTTTATAAAGACCTTAAAAACAAACTTTGCCAAGTCCCAGAATACAGAAGTGAATTCACATCCCAATACTCACTCAGCTGCCTCATGAATAAAGGAGAGCTTGTGTCTGGCACTTTGAAGCTGTCGCTGTTAAACCATACAGAATATTTACCTCAATAAATCATTATAAGAAACTAAGGTACAATTATACCCACAGAGATAAAGAATTCAAAACACTGATTTATGTGTTTCGGTGCCTATTCCTTTTCCCACCATGTTTTGAATTTTATGCATGTTTGTCATCTTTGGCTACTCCTATGTATCTTTAAAGTAGTGAGTTCTGCTTTTTTTTTTTTAACATTCCTCATTAAGTTTGTTATTTTTCTTTGACACATAGACATGATTTGCATAGTGTACCAAGTTTTAGATTTAAAATTAACTATATCTCATTTCTTATGACTGAAACAAAAACGGAAAAAGTGACTAATTTATTTTGAATAAAACACTGACTTCTTTGCTTAATTTGTGACTAAACTGAAATTCCATATTAAAGATTTTATTTGACCTTTATTTTGGAATACTGGGAAACAGTAAAGACCTGGGTTATAAACTGGATAGAAACCACCGTCTTTAAGACTTAATCGCTATTGAACTATTTTATTTGAAGTGATAATAGTATTATGGACAGATACATTGTTCACCAGCACATTTTACCCTTCTGAAAGTAAAGACAACATCCAAAAGAAAACATAAGTCAGTTACAGAGAAGGGAATGGCATTGAACTTGACAAAGAATATGCAGATTTTGCCTAGAATAACTTTTTTATCCAGAAATAGTAGAAAAAATAGTTTTCTAATGGTATATTATTAAAAAAAATAAAATGTTTTTAAAACAGCTAAATATTTTATTACTAATAATAAAAAGTTTTACTTCACTAATTTAAAACATTATAACATTTATTTTATTTTATTTTTGATGTTTTGAGAGGTCGTCTCATTCTATAGTTTAGGCTGGCCTTCAACTCACTGTAGCCCAGGCTGGCCTCCAATTTGCAGGGATCCTCCTGCCTCAGCTTCCTGAGTGCTGAGATTGCAGGCGTGCACCATCATGTCTGGCTTAATCTTTATAATATTTAGAAAATCAAAGAGTGTACTATCCTTGAGGCTTATCTATGGATGTCAGAGGTTGAATTTAGATGGTAGTTATATAATCAATTTCTATCAAAGAGCTCTCTTTTTTTTTTTTGGTGGTATTAGAGAATTAACACACCAAAAAAAAATACATTGCCATCCCCCTTTAAATTTTCCTTTTTTAAGTCATGAAATGGTTTTGCTAAGTCACTAAGTTGTGCAGTATTCTGCCTCAGCCTCAGAGTGCTGGAATTTCAGGTGTGTGCCACCACAACTCGCTAAAAAACTGTTCTTTGAAGTAATGAAACAATATCTAAGCATTACCCTCTTTATCTCTTTATCAATTTGTGTGAGATTGTAGGTGTCAGTGGAACCTGAATCAGACTTTTGTTTTGGTGGTATTGGAGATTCAACCCAGGGCTTCGCATATGCTGGGGAAACGCCATACCTCTGCACTACCTCCCTAGTCCTACAGTCAGACTTTTAGTAACTTATCACCTAAGCACTAGTGTTCATAAGACTTTTCCTTCACCTCTTTAATGGCAGGAATATGAGGATACATACAGTTCTACAGGACCCTATTATCTTCCCTTTCTTACTGCCACTTTTTTTAATTTCCTTTAAATCACTAGTCACAATTTATAACCATTTTATTTACTCTGTACTTTGTCTGTCTTCACAACAAGCGCTCCATGTGACCAGCTTATTTTGTATATTATATTCTCATTGTCCTGGCGGATGTGTTTGGTGCACAGAATATGTTAGTAAATATTTCTTTTTAGGAATGAAGAGAGCCAGCCTCTTACTTGAACATTTATTCATTGAGTACAGGGTGGTTAAGATAAGTAGAGTTAGATCTTAAGGGAAACGAGTAAGCCAAACAGAGAATCAATATGAGAGAGAATCCAAGTAAAGAAGAGAAAATCTACTTATTGAAGAATAAGCATTTGTCAAAATTTTTTTCTACTGGAGATTGAACCCAAGGCCTTTGAACTAAGCTACATCCAACACGTTTTTTTTTTTATTTTAAGACAGGATCTTCTCAGTTGCTAAATTGCCCAGTTTGGATTGAAACATGTTATCCTCCTGCCTCAGACTCACAGAGTGCTGAGATTGTAGGTATGCATCACCACGGCCAGCTCAAAATTTGTCAATTTTTTATGCATAGAAAGATGATTCATATAAAAAGTGATATGGGAGAATAAGATCAGGGAACTGAAAAGAAGAAAGAAAGAATAAAAAGAGGTATAGTGAATGTCAAGTACCATCTATGTATAAGGGACTGTGTTAACCACTGAGGGTCTTCCTAACATGCTTCTGCCTTCAAGGAGCTTAAGTCTAGCAGAAAAATAAGGTGTGTACATAAATAAGAAAAATGAGAAACATAAAAATATAAGCAAAGTTTCAGAAATTCAAGCTAGTCACAAAGGACTACACATTGTATGATTCCACTTATGTGAAATGTCCAGAACAAGCAAATCTATAGAGACAGACAGTAGATTGGTATTTATTTACTATAGGCCATGGGGCTGGGTGGCACGGAGGAGGAACTGGAGAGTGACTGCTAATGCGTATATGGATTTCTTTTGGAGTGATAAAACCTTCTAAAGCTGGTGGTTGATGCACAACTCTGAGAAAATACTAAATTCCATTGAGTTGAAGACCTTAAGTGGATAAATGGTACACTATGTAAATTATACTTTGAATAAACATGAAAAAGTCTACAAAAATTCTAGAAAGATGTAGATAGAAGAGGTGAGGAAAAGGGAATTAGAGATTTTGAGGATAGGGCAGGTAGACTGATGATACCATGGGTTTTCACACAGCGGAAAGTGGGACAGTTTGGAGGTGTTTAAGAAGGATTCTTTTTTTTTACTTTTAAAATAGGAAATGAGGAAGAGAAGTTAGGATTAGCAACAAGATGACATCAAATTTGTTTAAAGAAACATTTAACAATCTATAGATAGGCACAGTGCTGTGGGCCTGTAGTCTTAGCTACTGTGGGAGGCTGAGGCAGGAGGATTGCTTGGCTCCAATGGCTTGAGCCCAGCCATAGCAAAATAGTGAGACCCCTTTTCTTTAGAAAAGGAGAAGCAGAAAAAGAGGAAGAGGAAAAATAGAGGAAGAGGAGGGGGAAGGGAAAGGGGAAGAAGGAGGAGAAGAAGAAGAGGAAGAGGAGGAAGAAAGAGAAGGAGGAAGAGGAAAAGAAGAGGAAGAAGGAAGAAGAGGAAGAAGAGGAAGAGGAAGAAGAAGAGGAAGAAGAAGGAAGAAGAGGAAAAGAAGAGGAAGAAGAAGAAAAAGAAGAGGAAGACCTGTAGATTAATTTTGCTTTAGAAATAATCTTTGGTGTGGGTAAATGAAAAAACGTGGCAATGAGAGTTAAAAACTAGAAAATAAATAGAAGAAAGCATATGGATATATTGAAGTACAGCTAGTTGAGGGAAAAAGAAAATGTGATCGTTAATTACTAGTTGAGAAGAATAGGAGCTGAACTGGTATGTGGGAGAAAGTGATGTTAATGACCTGTTATTTTTTTCTTCAGTTGTCTGATTACTCTTCTGGTTCCTTCCTTCTGCCACCCTGTTCCACAAGATACCCAGTGCTTTTATTTAATACATTATTCTAAGATCTGATCAATTCATTTACTCGACGAGGTTAGGAATGTCAGACTATTTCTCTGTTCAAAATCCATTATTTTTATAGAGGACTATAAAGAGAAGGCAGTGTTTAACATGAAGATGTTTATGATGGAATTTAGGCATTTGGTTGGAAAGTTTTACTATTTTCTCTAAGAGGTGAAAGAAAGTGTTTTCACCATACCATATAGGCAAATTTCTACTTTTTTGAGTAAGAGCAGAAGGCATGGGAGACTAGATAGTCTTTAATTCTTCAGTTCTTGCTTCATGTCAAATAGGAGTTTTTTTCCTAAATGTTTTAAAATGTTTTCAAGAAAGTATTTCTGTATTCTTGCTAGAAAATTCTTTAAATTTTACCTTCCAAAAAATTCCCTATAATTTGGTATGCTAGTTTATCCAGACGAGCTGATTACTGGACTTGTTTTGATTTGTTAATAGTACTGGAAATTGAACCAACTACCTTCATGCTGAGCGGTATCCCCAGCCCACATCATTCTTCTTCATATTATTATTTTAATATTGAGACAGAATCTTGCTAAGTTGCCTAGACAGACTAGACAGACAGACTTCTGCCTTAGCCTTCCACAGTGCTGGGATTACAGGCATGCACCACTATGTCCAGCTTGAACTGTGTTTTTTAAGTTCACATTTGAGTAGATCCATTCTAGATGTAACTTTGAAACTATGAATTTGGATATTTTGTAAGAAACTTTTAAGGTAAGATGATGCCCTACCCCTTCTTGTTACTTGCATAAGTAGGGTACTTCATTAAGCTTTACTCATTCAACAAGTAGTTGCTGAATATCTGCTGTGTGCCAAGTTCTATACAAATTTTTCTGAAATCAACATGAGCATAATAACACTGGACTTGTGTTAGTGTATATAAAATATCTACCAAAGTGCCTGATACAAAGATGTTGAGTAAGTGGTTGCTTATTTTTTTAAAAAAAAGATTGCTACTGTTTGCCTAGTTACTACCTATTTGACCTGTAGCATTTTTTGGTGTGCTATAATTAACAAAAGAAGTAGAAGCAGACTAGGAAATATGTCTTACTTTCTAGTTACTACCTAGTTGGCCTTTTGCATTTTTTTGGTGTGCTGTAATTAACAAAAGAAGTAGAAGCAAACTAGGATATATTGTCTTACTTTTCACATAATAGATTTATGTGTACTTTCAAAAAGGAAACAGTAATTCATGAGATAAAGTAAATTATTTTCAGGTAATGGAAAGTAGGAGATCATTTTAACTGAATTGGCTACCTTTGATTGTAGGTTTCCTAGTATCTGCAATACATGAAAATCATAGTACTAGCTTTTTGCTTGTTTTGTGTTTTTTTTTTTTTTTGTGGTGTTAGGGATTGAACCCAGGACCTCATGCATCCAAGGAAATGCTCTACTTCTATTTTTTTGGTATAGTATTCTTATCTAATAAAAAGGAAGTGAGCATACCTGTTTTGCAAATGCTACAAACTTTTGTCTAGCATTCAATTCAAAGAGGAATTTATACATTGATCTCTATGGAAAGAATCTGAGTATAATTGGTAGTGCCTCCATTAACAGATTAGGTTGATTGAATTGACACAGGGACTGATCATAGGTGAAAAGTGGACGTTGTGTTATTAGTAAGAGAAGATTGAGTACTTCACTGAGTTTTATTCATTCATTCAAAAAATATTTATTGAGTACTTGTTGGTGAGAGAAAGAAAAATTATAGGTGTATGAATGTAATTTGCAAAGTATATTACCAAGTAATGTTATTGAGAGAAATACATATTTCGCTTACTTGTGAGTTGTAATTCTCTATTGTAAAATTTAAAAACATAACCTGTGAGGTTTAAGTGCATTGTAAAAGAAAAAGGTGAAATAACAAGAACATTAGATAAATTTTTTAAAGTTAGTTTTCATGGGAGAATTGAGTAAACTTGCCAAAGGTATATTTTTTATAGCATTCAAGATAGTATATTTTCACATCTCTACTTTTAGCTCATGTTTCCAGTTTATATTATTATGAAATATTTTGGGACACTCAACAGTGAAAAATAGCTTTATTATTTAAATAGATCTTTATAACTAGAAACTATTTTGGGGCTGGAATTGGGCACACATTTCTGGCTTTTTTTTTTGTTTGTTGTTGCCAGGGACTAAACTCAGGACCTTGTGTTTGCTGGGCAAGCACTCTAATCACTCTGCTAAATCCCCAGCCCCTCTGACATTGTTAAGGCATTAAAATGTTTTCATTACTAGGTGTTTCAAGAATCTTACGTTAACCACTTAACCACTGTAATTTGATCATTTAACATTAGCATATGAAATATTTTGTTATGTCCTGTCAGTCATTAATTCGTATTTGTGAACTATATGTTTTCTATATGGTACACTGATCAGTGTGATTTGATCATGCAATAAAACATATTCTATGTGTAGACTATTGTAAGATGCAAACATATAAGATACATTTTAAATGTTGCAGTAAATTAAAATTTTATATAATTTGCCAACTTAGGGAAATTGTTTTATTATTTTGTTAGTTAATTGCTAAATGTTCGAGATAACCTGTTTCTTAAAAAGATGTACGGTGAAGAATTGTACATACGCAAACATACGCATATATGTGTTTAGGCATAGGTAGTTTCTTTGGCAAAGACTATTTCAGATGAGATGTAAAATACAATATTCAAGATTTTCCTTTCCTTGTTCATAAAATATTACAGTACAGCACAAGCTTTCTGAAGGTCAGACACCTTCAGAAGATTGGGGACTCAGGAAAACAAGGGGGCTGGCCAGTGGGCATGGCATAGAGAATTTTCTATTTTCCACGTCCACAGGAAATCAAGGAGGATACTAGTGGAAAAGAAAAAGATTGAATTTCAGAACTTGTCAGAACTTTGGACTGCTAAACAGTTTGGAAAAGGAGGGTTCTGACATATGCAAAAGTGTTTTCTGGTTGGTCTCACTCAGGAAGTCAGTCTGTAGAGTAAATTTAATAATACATAAACACCATGTTTTCCTCAAATTATACCTTGTTACTTGGTAGTTGGCACATGTTTTATTTCATTCAAGGGTTAAAGCAATTCAGAGTAATTACCTTATTTTTAAAAAGACCAGTATAGCATTTTAAAAACTACTTTCTTTTAGAAAAAAATCTTTTCTTTGGAATATAAGTCATAAATGACTACAATTGGGAGTTTGATTATGAAAAGCTGTTAGCAAAATTATATGAACATTAGGGTATATAATACATGGTTTCTGATAAAAATTCAGGTAGATAATCTATCACTTTTAACTTTTATCAGTTTGTAAATAATTTGTAATTTTCTCAAAATATATACTTCAAATTTCAAAAATACTTAAAATAATTCAATAAAATTATTTAAACATTTAGATTTAAGACAAATTCCAGGAACCACATAATGAAGTGTGTATTATTTAGGAAACTTTCAATTCATATCCCTTTTTTCCAAGCATGAGCTTTTGATCTTAAATTGCATGCTCATGTTATTGAATGTTGAACCAGATTGCTGAGGCCTTCATAGGCCATAAGATCCTTGTTAAAACTGGGATAAATGTCAGTAGTAGGAAAAAAATGTGTATTGCATTTGGAAAGTTTATAACAGGAGGAAATAATGCTTTGTGATATAAAGTATATTTAGACTTATAATGAGAGATCTTGACTTTAGTCCTTGATCTTATGTTAAGGAAGTAGCAACACACTAAGTCCCAGTTTTATTGTTTAGTTTTATTCTATTTTATTTACCAAGAACATGTATTGGGTACATTGTGTACATAATGATCGCATTCATCATAGTTAATTTGTACCTGTAGATGATGTATCTTGGTATGCCCCCTTTTCCCCACCCCCGTCCCCTCCTTATTTACAACAGCTTTATTTACATTTTCCCCTTTTTTCTTTCTTTTCTTTCCTCCTCGTCCCTTTCTAATTCTCCTCCCTTTGGAATATTATCTTTCTTTTACATAATATCTATTATACCTTTTTGTCCTTATTTACACTTACAGTTTCTCATATCAGAGAAACAATATGTACTGATGTGTGTCTGATTTATTTCACTTAAAAGTATGTTCTCAAGGTGCATCTGTTTACCTATAAATGTCTCAAGTTTATCCTTTTTTATGGCAGAGTAGTGCTCCATTGTGTAGAAAAAGCATATCTTCTTTAGCCATTCATTAGTTGCTGGGCATTTAGGTTGTTTCCAAGACTTACCTATTACAAACTGTGTTGCTATAAACATGGTTGTTCATATATTGCTGTGGTATGGTGTTTTTAATTCTTGTATTGGTTAGTTTTTGAAGATACTGATTTTTAAAAAAGTAACAGTTAGCACTAAAGCCTGTACTATGTAAATAATTGTAAGTGAATAATAAAGTTAGAAGACTCACAAATAATTTCTCAAATAAAATATATTTCAAACAGCTATCCTCATGTTGTTTTGTATGGTTGCCACTAGCCACTGTGTGGCTATTTAAATTTGGATTTGAGCTGGGCGTGATGGCACATGTCTCTAGTTCTAGCTACTCAGAAGGCTGTGGTGAGAGGATCTCTTGAGCCCAGTTCAGGACTATCCCGGGCAACGCTGACTCCATCTCAAGCAAACAAATAAATAAAACAAACAAACAAATATTCAAATTCTGGATTTATATTAAAAACCAAGCCAGGGATGGTGGGGTGGATGCTTGTAATTCCAGCACTCAGGAGACTTTGGCAGGAGAATCACTGTGAGTTTGAAGCCAGCCTGGACCACATAGGGGATCCTTTCTCAAAACAAAACAAAAAACCCCCAAATGTTAAATAAAATAGTTTTTTTAGTCTCAGCACATTTCGAGTTCTTGATAGTCACCTGTGACTACTAGCAAGCCACATATAGAAAATTCTATTGTATGACCCTGACCTAGGTCCTTAGTCAATAGTTTAAATTTTTGTAGCAATAATAGGGCAGTATAGGTGTAGTCTATAATTCAGATTTCCCATTATATATCAGTGTACCATAAGCATGCAGGTTGATGTCATCTTGGGGTCCAGTAGATTATTTATAGACTTGGGGCTAATTCTGCTAGTCCAGAGAAATCCCAGTGTGGGGGGAAATCCCTTGCATTCCCATAGGTTATAGTAAAATCTATGGGCTGAGAAGTTCAGATCAAATAAAGTTTCCTTTTGGAGATATATATATATATATTTATTATTTTAAAAATATTTTATACACATTATTATTTTTATTCATGTATACTTCCACCTTGTTCTGAAAATGATTTAAGGCATCTTCTTGGTAGATTTTTCTCTTATTTTCTCTAAAGAGACTCACTGGGTTCTATTTAACATACATTTATTAAGCATTGATGCTTAGGTAGATATAAATATTCCAAGAAACATTCAGATCTTTGAAGAACAATTCCTGCCTCTAAGGAATTTATATGAGTGAGAAAAGATATTTCTATACCAAAAATTTACAAAATAAAGAGTTAAGTGTATAATAAATGGTATAGCATAATATATATTGTAGAAGTTGAACAGAAAGAGAGATGTGTGAATATGGGTGATTGAAGCAATTAAGGGGGAAAGGAGCTTGATCTGAAACTGAGTATGTTAGAAAGAAATTTCTAGGAGGGTAAATCTATGAGCCAAAGAGCGTATGTGGGAATCAACAGTGTTTGCATATTCTATTATTCTACAGGCTAAGCTTCTGTAACAAAGAGTATATGAATTATCTCCTCTATCTTCCCTCTACCTCCCTCTCTACCTCTCTCTCTCTCCCTTGCTCCTCCCTCCCTCCCTCCCTGAAGCACACCCAGACATACATTCAACTCTGAAGTGTACAGCAAAAAGAAGCAATCTACTGCTTTTGCTTCTTTTGCTCTCTCTCATCTTTGACTCCTCCTTCTTCCTTACTCCTCTTAGCTAATTAATGTATTCCTTAGATTCCTTCTTGTGAAGGTGTTATGAACCATTTTGGTTATTTCCAAAAGTGCCTGATGTCTTAGATACAATGGAATTTTATTTCTTGTGTAACATCCAAGATGGATGGTTCTGGTTTTGAGTAGTCTCTTTCACATAGTGATTCAAGAATCCATGTGCTTTGGTTGCTTGATCATCTCTTAAAAAAGACAGAAGGGGACAGAAGAAAATGTTGTAGGTTTGTCCCTACAATGATATTTATTATTTCTGCTATGTTCCATTGGGTAGGGTCCAGTTGCATGGTCATGCCTAATAGTAAAGGAGGCTAAGAAATGTAGCCTAACTCTGGCTCAGGAAGGAGAAAATATGGCAATCATCTAGCCTTTCTGCTGCAGGCAGCCAATAAAGCTACCTTGCTGTATGTTGAGGTTAGTACTGGAAAGCAATGAGAAATAAGAATAGAAATTTAGCACAGGGTCAGATTGTGGCAGACTTTGACTAGCAGTCTAATCATTGTGTATTTTATTTTTACAATCATTTGGGAACTGTTGAAATCTCTTATTCAAGAAAAAGATATGTTAGAAGGGATATTTTATGGACATCAATCTAGTGCAGTAATGGTGAACCTCTTAGAGCTTTCAGTGATACAAACAGCTCACTGCAGCATGCACGCCTAGGTTTGCCACCATTGATCTAGTGTGTGGAATGAATTGGAAGAGGAAAGGTTTATTGCCTTATTCCAAGTTTCAGGTGACAGGGACTTGACCTAGAGTGGTAGGAGTGGAAATGAAGGCACTAGTTTATAACCAGTAGAAAGAAAGCATAAAACATGATTGGTTCGTTCAGAAGAGGGAGGAATTAAAGCGGTAGGAAGAAGGGGTTTCCTTCTGCTCTAAATACATTCAAAGGTGATACATGTGATAAGTGTGTGGAATGTGCGAGACCCCTACTGGTCTCTACTTACTTTAAATTTTGTTTTTTTTTTTTGTTTTTTGTTTTGTTTTGGTTTTAGTGGTACTGGGGATTGAATCCAGGGCCTTTGCATGGACCTCCATCCCCATCCTCTTGCCTCTTTTTTTATTTTTAATTTTGAGACAGGTCTCCCTAAGTCACTAAGTTGCCCAGGCTGGGTTCGAATTTCCAATCTTCCTTCCTCAGCCTCCCAGAGTGCTGAAATTATAGGCGTTTGTCACCACATCTGGCTAAAGATTTCATATTCCATCTTTTATTAGACTGGAGATCTCTTAGGGCACATGTTAAAAGGGAAGCTTCCTGGGCCTTCTTTCCAGAGATTTTGATTTAAACTTTGAGTAGTGCCTAATAATGTGTCTTTTATAGGCATGTTAAATGACTATGATGCATATGGTCTGTAAACTGTACTTTTTAAAGTGCTACTTTAAATATACTGGTACAGAGTAAGTTGATGCTTTTGTTTTGTAGTAAGTGACTGGACATTACTTATTTCTATGGACTTATAGAAGATAACTGAAGTCTTTTGGTATGAGTAAACTTTTTTTTTCTAAATTTTAAAAAAATTTTATCTTAATGGTACATTCTAGATGTACATAGTGGTAACATTTATCATAGGGGATTTGTACCTATATATGATATTCTTGTTGCTTCTTTTTTTCCCATTCCCCTCCCCTCCCTTCACCCCTTCCTCTCTTCTTATTTACAAAAGCTTTGTTTCCATTTTTTCCTTCCTTGTCTTATTTCTCTTGTCTCTCTGTTCCTTTCCCCCTTCCCCTCCCTTGTTCTCTTTCCCATTTGGGTCTGAGTAAAATGATTAGAACTGTTTTGATATTGTGTTTCCCCATTTTCTCAATACTTCTAGGATGTCCAGCTTTATATTCTCTCCTTTCATCTCCCTGAAGTGTTAAGTATCAAGAATGAGAAGTATTTACTATCATGTCCTGTATTAGTCCAAGGGATTATCCAGCCAGAGATAGGAAAATGAAAAATTTGTTCATTCTATTTTCAAAACTGCACTTTTTTAGTGTTCTGCATTGATATTAGGGTGATGTCTGAGTTTGTGAGATTGTTGTGATACATACTCTTTTGAATATCTCAGTCAGGTGGGCTGATTATTCCTCTTCTCACTATGTATTATTTCATCTTCTTTGTTCTCCAAATGCAGTATATAGTATAGAAAATATCTATAAAGATATTGATCCAACTCTTAATAGTAACACTCTATTTTAGGAATGGTAATGAGAGATGAAGATAATAAATGAGAATGTTTTATTTTGTACTTTATATTCTTCCATACTGTTTTCTTTTAAAATAGCAATGAACATTTGCCAATTTTAAGAATGTTATTTTCTTTTCATCCCAGATTACTATTATTAAACTAGTAATAATAGTTAGTACCTTTTTTATTGGTTATACAGATTAATGGGTTTCATTTTGGCAGATTTGTACTTGTACATGACATACTTTGATTTTGGGGGGGCGGTGCTGGGGATCAAACTCAGGGCCTTGCACTTGCTAGACAAGCACTATATCACTTCATCTAAATCCCCATCCCCACTTGGATCATTTTTAACATTTCCCTCCATGCTCTGCCCTCTCCCTTATTTCACTTTTGTTGAGAGAATTTCAATGTGTACAGTATATTTTGGCCATATCCTTCTAGAATCTCTTTTAGATTCAAATTGTTAGGGAGAACATGTAATATTTGTCTTTCTGAGTCTTGCTCAACGTGATGGTCTCCAGATCCATCATTTTCCTGCAAATGACAGAATTTTTTTTTCATTATAGCTGAATGATACTCCATTATGTATACCGATAGCGCATATTTTGTTCATTCATCTGTTGATGGGCATCTAGGCTGGTTCTATAGTTTGGATATTGTGAATTGCACTGCAATAGACACGGGTATAAAAGCTTTGTGAAAAAGAAGGGAGGAGAGGTTGCAGGAAGGGGAGGGGAATGGGGAGAAAAGAAGCAGGAAGATGTTCCATGTATAGGTACAAATTCCCTATGATGAATGTTATGACTATGAATATCTAAAATGTACCATTAAAATAAAATTTTCAAAAATAAACATGGTTATTCAGGTATACTTGTGGTATGCTGACTTTCCTTCAGGTATATACCAAGGAGTGGTATAGCTAGATCAAAGGATAGCTCTAGTTTTGGTTTTTGAGGAATCTCCATGCTGATTTCCATCATGGTTGTACTAGTTTGCATTCCTACCAGCAATGTAGAAGAGTTCCTTTTTCCCTGCAGCCTTGCTAGCGTTTGTTATTATTTGATTTCTTGATGATCCATTCTTTCTCGAGTAAGATGAAATCTCACTGTTTTAATTTGCACTTCTCTAATAACCAGAGATGTTGAACATTTTTTCATACATTTATTGGGCATTTGTACTTCTTCTGAGGAGTGTCTATTCATTTCAGTTGCCCATCTTTTGACTGGGTGCAATCCAAATTATTTTGGATGCAGTCCAAATTTTTTGAGTCCTTTATGTATTCTAGATATTAGTCCTCTGTCTGTTGAATAGCTGGCAAAATTTTTTTCCCATTCTGTAGGTCATCTCTTAATTCTACTAGTTGAATCTTTCATTGTACAGAAGCTCTTTAGTCTGACATACTCCCATTTGTTGATTCTTGCTGTTATTTCCTGTGCGATTGAGGTTCTGTTTAGAAAGTCCTTTCCTACTCCTATGTCTTCAAGTGTTTTACCTATTTTGTCCTCCAGAAGGTTTAATGTTTTTGCTTTAATGTTCAGATCTTTGATCCGTTTTGATTTTAATTTAGTATATGCCAAGAGATAAGGGTCCAATTTCATTCTTCTACAAACAGATAACCAGTTTTCCCAGCACCACTTGTTGAATAGGCTATCTTTCCTCCAATGTATGTTTTTTGACCCTTTGTCAAAGATCAAATATTTGAGTATGTCTGGAGAGGTTACTGTGTCCTTGATTCTGTTCCATTGTTCCATGTGTCTATCTTTGTTCTGGTACCATGCTGGTTTTTTTTTTTTTGTTTGTTTACCATGTAGTTTTTATTACTGTTGCTTTGTATTATAGTGTGAAGTCTGGTATTGCTATGCTGCCTGCTTTGCTCTTACTGTCTAGAATTACTTTTGCTGTTTGGGGTTTCTTCGAGTTCCATGTAAATTTTAGGATTGTTTTCTCTAGATCTGTAAAGTATGCTGTTGGTATTTTGATGGGACTGCATTGAGTCTGTATAACAGTTTTAGAAGTATGGCCATTTCGACAATATTTGTTCAGGAGCAAGGGACATTTTTGCATTTTCTGATGTCCTCTTCAGTATCCTTTTTCAGAGTACTGTTTTTCTTTGCAGAGGTCTTTTACTTCTTTGGTTAGGTTAATTCCTAAGTATTTCATTTTTCTTGAAGCAATTGTGAATGGTATTGTTTTCATAATTTCCTTCTCATTTTTTTCCTTGTTGGTATATACAAATGCTAATGATTTTTGTGTGTTGATCTTGTATCCTGCTGCTTTGCTGAAGTTGGTTATTAATTCTAGGAGCTTTTTGGTAGAGTTCTTTGGGTCTTCTATGTAGAGTATCATGTCATCTGTAAATAGTGATAATTTGAGTTCTTCCTTTCCTATATGTATTCCTTTTATTTCTTCTTCTTGTTTAATTGCTCTGGCTAATGTTTCAAATATTACGTTGAATAGCAGAGGTGATAGTGGAATCCTTGTCTTATTCCTGATTTTTGGGGGAATTCTTTCAGTTTTTTCCCATTTAGTATGATGCTGGCTATTGGTTTGTCATATAGAGCCTTTATCATATTCAGATATGGTCCTTCTATACCTATTTTCTTCAGAGTTTTTATCAGAAAGGGGTGTTGGGCTTTGTTGAAAGCTTTTTCTGCATCTATTGATATGATCATATGGTTTTTGACCTTGCTCCTGTTTATGTGATGTGCTACATTTATAGTTTTAAATATGTTGAACCATCCTTGCATCTCTGGAATGAAACCTACTTGATCGTTATGTATCAACTTTTTGATAATATGTTGCATTCTGTTTGCTAATATCTTGTTGAGGATTTTTGCATTTATGTTTATTAAGGAGATAGGCCTATAATTCTCTGTTTTAGTTGGCTCTTTGGTTTTGGGATCAAGATGATACTGGCTTCCATAAATGAGTTTGGGAGCACTCCATGTCTTTCAATTTCTTTGAACAGCTTGAGGAGTATTGGTGATATAATCTCCTTAAAGGTTTTGTAGAATTCAGCTGTGAATCCATCAGGTCCTTGGCTTTTTTTAGTAGGTAGATTCTTTATTACTGTATTGATTTCCTTGCTTGTGATTGGGTTCTTAATTGTAGTCATGTCTTCTTGGGTTAGCCTTGGTACTTTTTGTATGTGTCTAGAAATTGGTCCCTTTCTTCAAAATGTACTAGCTTGTTAGAATATAATTTTTCAAAGTAGTTACTATCTTCTGGATTTTGACAGTGTCTGTTGTGATTTCGGTTTTGTCATTTCTAATTGCATTTATATGGGTCTTTTCTCTCCTTAGTGAGTCTTGCTAATGCCTTGTTTATTTTATTTATTCTTTCAAAGAACAAGCTCTTCATTTATTTGTTTTTCAGTATTTTTTAGTTTCAATTTCATAAATTTCTGCTCTCTTTATAATTTCCCTCCTTAGTTTTGGTTTGGGCTGGTTTGTTATTGCTTCTCAAGCATTTCAAGATTTCTCATATGGTTATTTATTTGGGCTTGCTCTGTTTTCCTAATGTGAATGTTGATTGCAATAAATTTTCCTCTTAGAACTGCTTTCAAAGTGTCTCAAAGTTTTCATTGAGTTGTATCATTAACTTCCAGAAATTTTTAAATTTCTTCTTTGATTTCTTCTAGGACTCATTGGTTGTTTAGGAGTATGTTATTAATTTTACAGGAGCTTTTGCCTTTTCTGAATTTTCTTCTGTTGTTGATATCTATTTTCATTGCACAGTGGTCAGATAGTATACATGGGGTGATTTCAATTCTTTTATATTTACTTAGGCAGGATTTGTGGATTAGTATGTGATGTATTTTGGAAAAAGTACTATGTGCTGCTGAAAAGAATGTATGCTCATAACAGTAATTTTTAAATGTGGGGGGAAAGAACTATCAGCTGAGAACTTTATCTCAAATCTTATGCTATCAGTCAAGATTGATGACAAAGATTGATGACAAGATTGATTGTTTTTCACAAAAAAGTGAAGAACACTTATCATTCATACACTCTAGAACTGTTTAAAAAGTGAATATGCAGTACTCTTGCAAGAAGAAAGATGAGCTGAGAGTCAAAGTGTAGAACAAACCATGTTGAGGTTCATGTTGTTTGAGGAAGCTGGATCTGTTTTATTCCTAGAGATATTTTTTGAATGTTTACAGTTAAGTAAATTAAAAACATTATGAGTAAACAGTAGATAAATGGATATGCTATCTGTAGGTTCCAAATTAGTAAAAGGGAAAATGGGAGAATATAAAAAGTATATCAATGTCAAGAAGGCAGGAAAGGAGGATAAAAAATAAAAGTATGGTAAACATAAAAAAAAAATCAGACCTGGAAAGACCCTCACAGACACATTTAGAAGTATAGTAAATATTTTTACAATTCTCTCTGCTGCCTTTTATTCAGCTTTTTTGACATCTGAAATTAGACAGGTCTTACTTCTCTGTACTGGACATGGCATTTAATTTGATCTTAAACATTTTAGAAAATAAAAAAAGAGAGGAACATCTATCCCAAAATTTATTTTTTGCTGATAGTATAGTCTTGTCAGCAAAATGAACAAGACAGTATTAGGAACTAAGTCTATGGTCATTATCACTTAGGTACTTTGATAGGAAAGTTCTAAATAAAATAATAGCAAAAAAAATTATCAATGAAAAATGTACTATTTATAGTAGCATCTAAACTTAAAATACATGGGAATATATTTAAGGAAATATGTATATAAGACCTGGTGTTAATCACTTTTCCTGTTGCTGGAACAAAGTACCTGACATCCACCACTCTAAGGAGGAGAGGTTTATTTTGGCTCATGATTTTAAAGGGTTCAGTCTAAGGATCCAAGGAAGAAACAGCATGATGGAAGGGTCTTGTATAGGAAATCAGCTTGCTCATAGGCAGTCAGGAAGCAGTGGGAGGAGATGAAGGAGTGGGGGGATAAGAATACACACTTCCAGGTCATACCCTAGTGACCCACTCCTTCCACATGGCTCCGTCTCTAATAACACATTCAGCTATGAACTTATCAATGGATTAATCCACTGATGAGTATAGTGCCACTATGATCCAGTCACCCTCTCAAAGCTCTACCTCTCAACACATGAGACTTTTTGGGGGGAACATTTTAGATCTAAACCATAACAGACCTCTATATTGAGAAACCTCTTCAGAACCTTGCTGAGAAAATGTAAAGATGACCTGAATAATTGGAGAGACGTGCTATATTCATGAATTGGAAGTCAGTGTCAAATATCAGTTTCCCCGACATATATCTGATTAAATGAAATTCTGAAAAAAATCTTATCAGGCTATTTTGGGGTAAAAATTCAGACAAGCTGATGCTAAAATTTATGTATTTCTCAGGTTTACCCATCTCTAGTACAAAATACCTGTCACCGGCAACTTAAGAAAGAGAAGTTTAATTTGTTTTATAGTTTCCAGGGTTTCAGTCCATTGTTGACTGACTCCAAGGCAGGAATATCATGGCAGAAGGGTGCAGAGGAGCAAAACTGCTTACTTCATGGCCGCCAGGAAGCAGCAAGGGAACAACTCTTAGAAGAAAGGGCCCAGGACCACATAGTCTCTGAGGTTGCACACCCACGATCCACCCAGAAGTGTGCTTTACTAGTTTCTTAAGCATCTCTCAAGCCAATACATTTGACAGTCAAGATTAACCATCATGAGGAGAGGTTCCCACAACTCCCTACTCAGGTTTGATAATTTGTAGAATTAAAAGGTTTACTTACTAGATTACTAGTTTTTTTTAATTTCCTGTTTTTAAATTTATTTTATGAAAACATAAAACAAAATTTCATAATCCATAAGAGAATTATAAGTTATTACAAATGTGTATCCTTATCTTCAAAGTAGTTACTCAGAATACAAGACATAAACCAAAGATATTCTTACAAAAAAAATCAGATAATAACACAAATCTTTCTTTTCAATGAACTAAGATAAACTAGTAAAATAAATGAAACCAATTAGCATATATATTGAAATTCTTTAAAACAATGGAATTTGTAGTTTAGGGAAGTATTTGAACGTCTGCCTATTTTCTATTTATCTTTCTTCTATTTTGTTCTTTATTTGTATTTCTCATATAAGAGAAATCATGTGATATTTAAGCTTGTATGTCTGACTTATTTCACTTAGCATCATGCTCGCAAGTTGCACCCATTTACCTACGAATGCCTCAAGTTTATCTTTCTTTATGGCAGACTAGTTTATTATTAAATGATATTTTATTGTTCAGTAAAACAGCTATATGAAATAGATGCATATAACAAGGTACGTGAGAAGGTGTGTGGAGTTTCCAGCCCTCTCCAGGGAGCCACTCTCCCAGTGCCTCCATGTATTTACCAACCTGGAAACCCTTCAAACCTTGTCTTTTGGGGACTTTTATGGAGACTTCGTTAAATGGGCATGATTAATTAATAATTCAATCTCCAGCCTGTCTTCCCTCCCTAGGTGATAGGGGGTGGTACTGAAAGTTCCAAGCTTCCTGACATTGCTTGGTCTCTCTTGTGACCAAGCACCATCCAGGAACCCACTAAGAGTCACCTCATTAGAGTAAAAGATTCTCTGATCACCCATGAATTTCCAAGGGATTTAGAAACTCTGTCAGGAATGGGGGCCAAATACCAAATATTAGAACAAAGATGCTTCCAAGCATCCCTATAACTTAAGAAATTACAAGAGTTTTAGGAGCTCTGTGTTAGGAACTGAGAAATATATATGATATAATAAATATATATAATTTCACAGACATACTTCACACTATAAAACATCTCAATGAAAACATAGGGTCATACTTTTGCAATCTTATAACATCCATAAAAAATAAAGGAAAAGTTTAGACAGTACTAATTAAAAAAGAAAATAATACTGATTTTTTTTTTTTTTGCAGTACTAGTTATTGAACTCAGGGCTTTTGTACTGAGCACTTCCCTATCCCTTTTTATTTTTTCTTTTTAGATAGGGTCTTGCTAAGTCATGCTGTAGCCCAGCCTGGGCTTGAAATTGTGATCCTCCTGCCTCAGCTTCCCAGAGTTCTTGAATTATAGGTATGTACCTCTGTGGTCAGTTTGTAATATGGACTTCTTACAAATTTCTACTCATCAAAAGGTATTGTTAAGAGAATACCTAGAGGGGTCATAGTCATGGAGAAATAATTGGTGGAAACATATTTGACAAAGGATTTGTATTCAGAATATACAAGCAAAATTTTCAATTCAATGAAATTAGACAAATAATACTCTCCCTAATAAAAAAAAAAGATCAAAGAACTTGAATTAGTATCTGTGGCTGTTAGAGTTGAGTGTCAAGTTGGTTGCCTTTGGGATCTACCTGGGGGACTGGTGGAACATACTTCTGGGAGTGTCTGGATGGGTGATGGAGGCATGACCTTGGGTACTATACATGGTTCCTTGCCTCTTTCTCTCTGATGGTGTTCCTTTGCTCTGTTTCCTGGCAGGCATGGACTAAGCATCTTTGCTCTGCCATGCCCTCTGCCACGATATTGCCTAGGAGTTAGCTAACTTTGGGCTGACTTCCCTGAAACCATGAGCCAAATTAAACCTCTCCTCCTTTAAATTGTGGGCATTGGATATTGTGTCAGGAAACCTAACTAATGAGAAGAGGGGACATTGTTGTGACTGCACCTGACTATATAGTTCAGAAGCTTTTGGAACTGGTTTGGGGGAGGAATTTGGAAAGGTTTGGAGGTGCAGCCTAGAAAAACCCTAGAAAGCTATATAAACAGAATCTGATGAGTTATACAGGCCAGAGCTCAAAAGACCAGAATGCTAATAAGAATGCAAAAAGCAAAGACCAGGCTCAGGGGATTTTGGTTGGGAACAAGAACTCCATTGTTAGTTGAATTAGGGGCCATATGTATTATGCCTTGGCAAGAAATTTGTCTATATTCTGTCCATGTCCTGAAACTATGAGAGACTGAAATTAAGGGCAGTGAACTAACTGATCTGGTAGAGGAAATATAAAGCACCTCAGCATTTAGACTGTGGCATGGGTACTACAGACTGCTTTTAGCAAGATTTATAGTAAGAATCAGAGGCAAAAAGCAGAGCAAAAGGATTTAAACAATTTAAATTTTGGCCCAGAAGGAATCATGGGTAAGGTTGGGGCATAAGGAGGTGTAGTTGCTGAAGAGGCTAGTGCCATTAGAAAGAAACCAAGTATTTTGTACAGGGCCAGTGGATTAGATAGAAATGGCCAATATATACATGAGAATGTGTTCAATATCATTATTCACTTGAAGATTTCAGACTAACACCATAATGATATAATACTAAAACAACAACAGCAGTAGCAGCAGCAGCAGCAACAAAAACAAAAATCACTCTGATAATACTAAGTGTTGATAAGGAGGTGGAACAATTAAAATTTTCATGTATTACTAGTAGGGATATAAAATGATATGGCCTTTTTGAAAACTACTTTGGCAACTTCTTGCAAAATTAAACATAAACCAGCTATTCTTAGACTTTTACCAAAGAAAATTGGAAACACATGTTCACAAAAGCATTTTTACAAGAATGTTTAAGGCAGCTCTATTCATAATATTTAAAACTGGAAACAATTCTTTTGTTTTTTTGAGCTAGGGTCTTTCTATGTAGTTTGAGTTGGCTTTGAACTCACTATGTAGCTCAGGCTGGCCTCAAACTCACAGTGATCCTCCTGCTTTAGCCTCTCAAGTGCTAGGATTACAGGTGTGTGCCACCACACCTGACAAGACTGGAAACAATTCAAATGCTCATTAATGGAAGGTGGATAAATAAATTGTCGTATATACATAAAACAGAATACTGTTTAGTAATAAAAATGAATGTTTTACTGTAATGCATAATAATATAGATGAACTTCAAAAATTTGTTGAATAAACAAAGCTAGTTGCAAGAATACATAATGCGTTTATGTAGAGAGTAAGAATTTGTGGCTTTAGCAAGGGTCTCCTTAAATCACTAAATTGTCCAGGCAGGGTTGGAATTTGTAATTTTCCTGCCCCAGCCTCCCTGAGTGTTGGGATTAAAGGCATGTGCCACCATGCCTAACTTTTCCTGTTATTTAAATGACCTGCTTTCTCACTTTCTTTATATCGCAAATCAAATGTCATCAGAGAGGGCTTTCCTGATAGTCCTATAAAAATTACTAACAACCTCTATTACTTATCCTAGGTTTGTCCCCTTTAACTATATTCATTTTATCTTACTTTGTTTTCTTTGTATCACTCTTACCACTTCTTACATATATTTATTTATTATCCTGTGGATCTTTCCACCTAGAATGTAAACTCCACAAAGACAGGGAGGAACTTCACTCATTATGGCACATAGTAGGTACTCAGTAAATACATTTTTGCAGGAATGAATGAAGTATCTTAGATTAATTAGTGTTTATCTACTGGGCTCGGGACTGCATATGAATTACATGGGTTGCAAACACTGAAAAAAATTTTTTTACAAGGTAGCAGTGGCTATTGAGTAGACAGACGATTGACCAAGTCTACTACAGAATATAAGTACTCTACAGAACAGGTAGCATAAATTGCTAATAAACACAGGAAAACATGTTCAGAGAAGTGAAATTAAATATTGATGATCTCTTTATTGACAAAAATAGAAAAGAGTGGAAATGTTCAGTGAGGAGATATGTGTATTATTTATTATTTTGCTAATGGAAGCATGAGTTCCTACAACTTTTTCAAAGTAATCAGGTAGGATTTATTAAATTAAAACATGTACTTTCCCATCTTAAAAGTTAACTTTTGGAAATCAAACTGAAAACAACAAAAGCAACAAATAATATAAGATATTCATTGCAGTATTTTTATGGTAACAAAAATTGCAAATAATTTATATATCCATAAGTAGGGGTAGGGCTATAAAATAGGTATAGCTAACCATAACATATGCCGGTATTGACAGAATGCATTTGATTTAAACTTGAAGAGATGCCTATGATACGTTGTAAAAACAATTTGAAAGTAGTATAAATAACATTGTACTTTTCTGACAAATTGCATGGAATATATGTAGTCAGTATACATATATGTGCATGTGTTTAAATAAACATAAAGAAAAAATATGAAAAATACACAAAGGCACAGGGAGATGGGAATGGGAGTTTGATATTTTTAAAACTTTTTGCTAATAATACTGAAATCATTTCTCTAGTTATAGTGAATATTATCATGCTTTTCTTTTTACAATTAATTTGAAAAGAAATATAAATGTAGTAAGCTAGTCATGACCATTAAATTGGTTTAGTTGTTAAATAAACAAAAAGCCAAATGTGATTAAGCATAAGATATTGTACAAAATAATAATTGATGACTAAATCCTCGTGTTGTAATATTTTGTGAAAACACATGTTAATTCTTTTTTAATAAATTGTGCCTAATTCTGGGCTCCACAGTTTTAAAGCCATGTAGAAAATTCAGAGAACAGACCAGTTGGTATTATAGAATTTTAATCATTGGACACATTGAATGAGACTAATTGTCTTAGCCCGTTTTGTGATGCAGTAACAAAACACTTAATACATACTGGGTAATGTATAAAGGAAAGAGGTTTACTTGGCTTAGGAGTCTGATGGGTGGAAAGTCCAAATAGCATGGTGCTGGCCGCCTGGTGAGACTCAACATGGAAAGACTATCTCTGGGTACTTAGAACTATAAATGAAAATAGATCCAGACCAAGGTATGTTATTGTAAAATCTTAAAGAAGAAGAGTTAGAGATAAGATCCCAAACCAGAGGTTGGGGGGGGGGGTTGGTAGGTCATATCTCAATATCAACACTGAAGCCTAGAATACAGTGGCTCAATGTCAGGAAAGTTAGATGAAGTTTCAGATATACAACAACTAAAACTTACTTATTATGTATTCTTTTTGCTAAATAAGTTATTAGAGAATGTATTCTAAGAAAAGGAGTTAAGTAAATCAAGAAAAAAGAAGACATAGGATTCAACATAACAGCAAATTCTAGCATGACTGTTATGCAGAGGTATACAGAGCAGTAAGTCTGAATTTGAGCTGAGAGCCAGGGATTGAATATTAATGAGGTTTTCCAGAGAAGCAGAACCAATAGGATGAGGATATAAACATAAAGATGCTTATAAGAAATCGACAATTATTGCAGTTGCTATAATTTGGATCTTAAGTGGCCTCTGAAGACGGTTCAAGTGCAAAGGCTTGGTCCTCGGTGTGGTGCTATTGAAAGGTGGTGGAAACCTTAAGAGGCAAGGCAGTGGGAGGTCTTTAGGTCATTGAGGGAAATAGCTTCCAAAGGGGATTGTGGAACCCTGCCCCTCTTCTGTCTTTCTTTGATATAGTCATAATATGAGAGGTTTTGTTCTGCTACATACTTCTGATATGGGCCCCAAAGTAAAGGGACCAATAGATCATGATCTTTTCTCTTTATAAGCTGATTATTTCAGTTGTTATAGTGACTGAAAGCAGACTAACACAGAGGGTAAGTCCAAAATTTCCATGTTGGGCCAGCAGGCTGGAAACCTAAGAGAGCTGATGAGGCAATTCCAAACTGGAGACCCAGAAAGGTTGATGTACCAGTTAGAGTCTGAAGGCTGTGTGCTGGTGAAGGCTCAGTCTTCTTGTTCTATTTATGGCTTCAACTGATTGGTTGAGGCCTGCCCATCTTATGGGCAGCAGTCTGTTTTACTCAAAATCCACCAGTTTAAGTATTAGGCTCATTCAAAAAAATCCTCACAGAAACACTAAGAATAATGTTTGACTGGGCACCATGACCCAGCCAAGTTGACACATAAAATTAACCATCACCTCTGTATATGGTGATGTTTGCCTGTAGTCTCAGCAGTTAGGAGGCTGAGGCAGGAGGATTGCAATGAGTTCAAGGTCATCCTGGGCTACATAGTGAGTTTAAGATGAACCTGGACTACAGAGTGAGACCCTGACTCAAAACAAAACAAAACAAAATGAAACAAATTAACCATAGGGAAGAATAATTAATAAATTATCTGATATATTTGACTATTTGGAAAATAATACTGATAAGCAAAAACATGCGGAAAAGTAATGATATGTAGGTCCGTAAGAAGTAAAAAAAAAAAAAAATATATATATATATATAAACATGGGAGAAACATTCTCTCTCAATGGGAGAAAAACATAATATTGTAAAAGAAATGGCATGTATTTGTAATAGATAACTTGACTCTTCTGTGAACAAAATTTCATGATAGTGGAAGCATCGACTTGACTGAGCCAGAAATTGTTACAGTATTCTACTGGCAAGAAGGGGAAATGCTATGAAAGAATTAAATCCTTACCTGCCAAAACAAGAAAACTATATGTAGTGAATAAAAAGAGTCATTATATATACAGAAGCTTAAAGTATATTTAAAAGCACCTTATTTAGCAATATGGAGCTAAATATCAAAAGAAATGCAAAACTTGACAGTGATTGCCTTTGGGTTATACCAATAGGAATGGGGAAGATTGTGGCAGAGGTCCATTATCTTATAAGCTTTTTAGTAAAATTTTATTTTTTAACCTTTTGCAAACATTACTTTAAGGAAAAAAATCACTTAAAAGTAAAAAGCAGTCTTTACAGGATCACCTAGTAATGCTTCTTTCACTGATTTTCATAAATTAGTGTATATTTCTAAGACCTCAAAGAAATCAGCTTCTAGGCAAAAAAATGAGTTGTCAGATAATTTCACATGAAGACTAAAAGAAACCTCAGGATTCCTGTCTTACTTTTGGATTGAATTTCACATGAATCTTTGTGTATAAGTATTCTTAGGATGTCCGGAATAAGGAGATGCTTTTATTTTTTCAACAGAAAATGAAGAGATGGTCATTAGGAAGTAGGAATGGAGTAGAATGCAGAGTTTTCAACAGATGAGTTACAAAGCACCATAAATAGTCACCTGAAAAAATTCTTTAGTTTAATGATCTGTATAAATTATTTTAAAAGTTTATGTATTAAAATATGCTGGTCTCTTGTTTAGGATAGTGTCTACCTATATATAGACATATGCATAGTACAAAACTGTACGACAATCTAATACTTTACCTTATCTTTATGTGCAAACTTGTCCTCTCAGGAAAGTCTACTCTCTCTACTTCTGGGATATATTTACCTCTTGTGATATTTGAATGACCATTCTTTTCAGTGCATCTGTTGGAATGACTTGCAATGACTGTAAACTGTATGCTTGTGGAATCCAAATACCATGATTTTTTTTTCTCTTATTCTTCTTAGATCTTAGCACTCATACCTTATACTCATACCTTATACTTGTCTAACAGTAGAAGAGAATATTAGCTGTTGTGTGCATAAATTTGCTTGTGAGATACTACAGCTGCACCTTGACATAGGAAGCAGTTACATCCAGGTAAACCTTTAGTAAGTTAATAATGTCATTAGTCAGAAAATGCACTTAATGTATGTAACCTACTGAGCATCATAGTTTAACAAGATCATACACTGAAGTAGTCTAGTTTGTTGCCCCTTGTGATGACTGTTGCCCCTGTGATGACTGAGACCTGCAACTGATTGCTACTGCCCAACATCTTGATAGGGCATGGTACTGCATTTCACTGCCCGAGGAAAAGATGAAAATTCAACATTCACAGTAGAGTTTCTACTGACTGCATGTTACTTTTGCACCATTGTAAACTTTAAAAGTTGTAAGTTGAATCATTTTAAATTGGGGACATCTGTAATTACAAATAGAACAAAAATAAGTCTTCTAATTACAAGATATTTCTTGTAAATTTACAAATATTATTTATCTTGGTAGAATAAAAAACATTTGTTTGCTTTGCCAAGTATAGGCACAAAAATGAAAGCAGGATGAGAAAGTTCACGTTTTAGGTGTCAGATCTGTCAATTGAAAATAGAAAAATAGTATTTCTAATAACTGTACAGAAGAAATTTGTGAAAGAGTAGAAATATATTAAAAACAAGAGCAAGTCTGCAAAATTGTGATAGTTGGTGCTTCAAGTGGCTAAAAGTATGGCAACAACAACAACGAAAACAAGACCTTGTACATGTTCTCCCCAGGTCAGATCAGTATGTCCAATTCTAGGAAGGTGGGTTAGTATTTTGTTTTTATATTCTTATATTTGGAGAAAATCACAAAATTGTTCAAACTCTGGGTGAAAGATTAAAAAATAAAACAATTTTATTACTTATTTCACATACATATGTATAGTTTTATTGCTATTAAAACTAATTACTTGATTTTGATGAAAACTTTGAGTATATCTTGCACTGAAAGAGTTGTCCAGTGTGGATGATTACAGAGTATTTTACTTCCTGCCACCTTTTAAGTTCTTGCAATTTTCTCCATCATAATTTCCAGATAGATAATGTATACTCATAAGAAAATACTAGTGACAAAATTAAATCTCTTACTGACTTCGTGAAATTATTTCTTAAATATTAATGGATAAAAATGCTATTCTAAAAAACTATTTTATAAAGAATGGGAACAAAAACATGAAATTTTGCATTAGTATTGATTTTGAAGACCAAACCAGTTTTACAAATTTCTTCTTGTTGTATATTAAACATGAGCAGTAAGGATAAGGGTAATAGATATCTAACAGTGATTTCAACAATCTTTTTAGCTAATAAAATAATACCAAGTATCACAGTCTTGCTCGATCAAAAGAATTTCCTTGTTCTTTGTTTAAGTATGATTTTAATATAAATTGTAATACTCATGTAAATAACCAACTTATTTTTTAAAAAATTTAATTGAAGTCACATACATGAGTATATTTAAATCTTTATTATAAATTAGGAAAAAATTGAAACTTTATAATGAAATACATTCAATTTTAACAATAATATTCAATAAAAATAAATGCCCATAAAATTGGAAGGATACATAATTATCTTCTGTTGCATATTTCTTATTAAGCAAAATTTTAATTTAAAAAATATGACTGTTTCAGTGTATTCAATAATTTTTCCTAATTAGATATTTATTCAGTTTGTGTTAATCCAGGTACTGTTACGTACTGTATTTCTTGGGTATTTGTTCCTCTCTCTTTGTTTGACAAATATCTTTTCCTTTTTTACTTATATAGAAAGCATCAGAAGTAAGAAAATAACTCATCTGGGTAATAGAAATACCACATTTATGTTATCCCTTAGGTTATATTTATTTACTTAATAAAAATAGAAGACACCATGGACAATAACCGAAATTAGAATTTATTTGGTGTTTGTGGGTACCACATACAGTAACTAAGCTGTAGGCAGGAGATAAATGCTTCATGAAGAAGGCTTATTATTAGGATTTATTCTGAGTGAATAAAAACACCCAAGTGAATGTCTAAAAAATTAAACATTAAAAAAAATTTAGCATGATATCTAGTTTAATAAATAATATGAAAAATAATTAAACATTAAATACCAGTAATTTAAAAAGTTTAAAAAATAATATAGACTCATAGTTATCACATATAACTTAGAATATTCATTTGACATTTTACATATTAGTATTTAAAAATTTTTTTTACAAGGTCATGTTGCATCATTATATTTCCTTAAAATGATGATGCAGTAGTTAATGTGGTCTTCAGTTTTGTAGGCAGCTAACACCTGGCTCACTGAGACTAACAGTTTCACACCAATGAGTAAAACTTGGTAAGAGAGACTGTCTAATGCACAGATCTTGTGCTGTAGTTGCAGTGTTAAGAAGTCCTTGTTATTTATTATGAATGTGCATTATGAGTATATTGTACACAGTCCTGGTATGCAAATGTGTAGCATTCAAAGAATTGAAATAATTCTGTGTTATTATTATCTTTGTAAATTACATCTTAAGAGTTTTTGAGGACTTTATGATGGCAGTTTTCTATAGTCACAGTCATACAGTATGTGCAGCACAAAGTGTTTTCTTTCACCATTAACAATAACTGAGCCAATGAAAATGCTTTTTAAATATACACTCAGCAAGCAGCTATCTGGCTCTTCCTTCTTACTATCCACAAACCCTCTTTTATCGTCTTTTAAAACAGCATACGAAACAGCTTTGTAAACATCTGTTTTTCATTGTTAATTGTCAGGAAAACTGGGGATTTAAATGCTTCTTTGGAATCCTCCTAATCCTATCAAGAAGAGTAATTTTTATATCTTTATCTTTTCTTCTTTGGATTGTTCTTTTACATTTTAGAAATATACATATACTGTACTTCATTCATTTTAAAAATTACTTTAGGGCGATAATAGTTTTACAGGTATTTAAAGGGATTATTTGGTATTAATTAGTCAAAACTATTAGTAACATAGGCTATATTGTATATAAAAGGTGTAGGGCAAATACTTAAATATAATGTGCCTTTTCAAATTATTTTCAGAGTTATTTTAGGCATATTCCATATTGAAATAGGAAATACAGAAAATACAAGGAAAAGATATTTGGTAGCTAAGGGACAGATTAATTTAGAGCTTCAATTCTCCTGCCATAATTATTCTTTGGGAAATATGCTTTATTTTCATAGGCTTTTTCTATTGCAATAATTTAGCTATTAGCGTCAACAGAATATCTGTGGTAGTGATATACTAAGAAGACTTTGCAATAATACAGTGTGACGTCCTGCTAAATGAGAAGGATCTGTTGCAATAATTATTTAAAAATATTAAAATTCTGGTCTAGTTGTTCTGAATTTTAATGTAGAAGCAAATGCACCTATATCCTGAGAACAGAGAGAGCATCCTTAATTTAATAATTAAGTAAAGAGTAATAACCAATAATTTTTGTTACCTATAAATAGACTTAAGTAACAAGAGTAAGGAATATTAAGAGAAGTAGTTGATTGTTAATAAAAACTTTTTTTCAGAGTATACTCATTTAAAAACAGTTTATAACCTTTATTAAATTGCTATCTTATCATGCAATTAGAATGTATTGTCATTTTTATTTTTAAAAGACTTGCACTTTAATAGTTTCTAAACTGGTAGAAAGTGGAATCTCAGTAGTCACTATTTATATCTGCTTTTTAGTTTTTGCTTTTCAAACTTGGAGTGATGTAGAACTAGGCCTTATCACTGCATGCAAAATTAATCGAAATGACATATTGTTGCAGTTTCTATGACAACCATATCATGATGCTGATGTTCTTAAAAATTTATAAACTATAATCTGTAATATGCTAATTCTAGTGAGCATAGTTCATACTTATTTGCTTAATATTCATTTTAGTACTAAACTTCATCAACTTTGAAAGTAGGTGGATAACATGTACACAATTAAAAGAGGCTTTTATATTGAGCCCTTGAATTTAAATATTTTCCTCTGAAAATAGAGAACTGTGTGTGAAAAAGTGTTTTTCATTTATTATTTTCTTAAACAGACATGAATGAATTTGAGGATGATCATTGTTGCAGATTCTCAATATTGTTGTCTTTCTCTCCTCCCTCCATTTGAAAGATAATGTATTCAAACCTAATGCAAAAGATGCTGATAAAAACTTAAAATTCAATAACATCTAATGAATTATTTAAATAATAGTAAACATCCAGATACTTGGGAACTCTTTACTTTTTTAGCTTTCATCTGTTTGTTTGATTTTAGGAAGTAAACACCTCCATCTTACATAACGATTATGATACATGTTAAAGATACACCACTTAGCAAGTTATAGAATAATTTTTCATAAAATTATATTACACACTGATTTGGAATACAGCTTGAAGTTTCTTTTAGACATGATCTAGAGGTAAAATATGTTATTTGGAATTGGTTTGTAACTATAGTCTTCTTGAATAAAGCTTTTTGAGGTATATCATTTGATAAGTCAGAAAAACTACTTTTGGAAATGTATAAATTTGTTGGTTAATACAAACAATTGGAGTAATTTAAATAGTATGTGCCAGGTGAAGTTAAGTAATATTCTGTAGAATGATCAAATACTGAACATAATTCTTCTGCTGGCATAGTTGGTAAAATTTTATTTTCAGTATATGTACAATAAATTTAAATTAATATATTCATAAAGGTAAAAATATAAATCATGAGTTAACATACTTTTAATTATTTGCTTTGTACATATTAGACACTCAGCAAACATTTTAATGTGAATACATCTTTAACACATTTGTGATATTTTAAAAAACAATAAAAATCTTGATTTTAGAAATTTAAAAATAGCAATTGTGATTTGAGAAGGTTTTTAAGTAACACATTTTAAAATTAGAAAATTTAGTCAAATTTATTTTTAAAGCACGATGCTAACACCTAAGAATACATAAAACATAAAATTTCTGAACTAAATTATCAAATTCTTAAGCACTAATAATACTGGTAAATTATTGTTTTATTGTTTGACATTTATTGGTGAGCAATTTTGCAACATTTTTGTGTGTGTATATGTGTATGTTTGTTTATGTTTTACTAGGTATTGCAATAGGTCTAATACTGATTTATTGAATGTTTCCAGTGTGGCTAAAATATATAATGAAGGCAATGGTAGTCATTTTAGTGAATGGCAAACCTCATGTTTGTAGGCGGTAAGTGTTTCTTTGGACAGAGAGGAGCACATATGAAGGAATATGAATCTTAGCAATATCAGAAGAATGTTATCATGAGAAGTACTTTGAATTTTAGAGAATAAAATTTACATCTTTGGTTGCATTATCTTATAACCCTTCATCATATTTTTCCTATAAATGTTTTTTATATTCATATTTTCTGTGTAATTACATAGATCACTTTTAGTTAGAACAAAACCCCACAGTTCTAAATAACAGCATAAGAAACATTTGGATGACTGATAAATATTTCAGTTTTCATCTGGACAATTCAGTGGCATTAGTTCTGGCAGGCTTAAACAATGAAAAAAAAACCCATTGCCTTAGTAAATTTGTTTTTTCAGGTAGCATTTCAAAAATGTTACATATGGTATTTAAAAAAATACAGCTGGTAAGTATGTTTTATAAAATATTGGTAGAGCTTTACCAATGTGTTCTTACCACATTATTCATGGTGGTTTTATTTTGTTATATTTTGCCATTAATATCCTATTTGTATTAAAGTGGTGCATATAGACTGAGTAATGACTTCTCCTATAGTTGTTAGGATTTTTGTTTAAAAACTATGCAACTCTGATTGCACATGTTGTATGTGTTCCAGTTTTATAGTTACTGTATTTCTCTTTAAATGGTGTTTCTACCTAGGCTTAGTTTCTGCCAGTTATGTTAGGCTTAGTTTCTCCAATGTATATTTCTTCCATGTAAGGTAGAATGAACTGCCAGCATTGTGTATGGCAGAGCCAAGGCTCTTTCAAGTTAAGGCTCTGGGGACATTGTACCAGTCTAGTGTTCTTCCATGAGGTTGACTCACCCCATTGAGACTAAGAAATGAGATGATTTGAGAACTATTACATACTTAAGGTTTTCATAGTGGATTAGAATAGCATTACTTGGCACAGGTGTTTCTATAATTGGGACTCCCTGGGAAAATTCAGAACTGTATTCAGTAACACTCAGCTTTCCACATGAGTGGAGGAGTGGTGCAATGTTAATTTGCTAGGCTGTGGCATGAAACAAGGAACTGGGGTCTGGTTTGAGGTCTTGTTGCTTCTCTTCTTTGAGGACATTCCCTATTGTCCATGAGTGTTAGATTGCTCTTGTTCTATTTTTAAAATTTATTTATTTATTTATTTATTGCTGCCTAAAATACTGAAAGGCCCAAGTTGGAATCAGCTGGAAACTGATTTATGCTTTCATATAATACAAACTATTTCCAATAATCATTTTTCTTAAATATATTGAATTCTTTTGTAAAACATTATATTTAAACAATATCCCTGTACCCCAAGCAGCAGGAAAAATGACCCAGGTAGCTTTTGGGCACAATTCACTGAGGAGGACCTTCGGTGTGACCTTATAAATATCTCCAAGCCTTGAAGGCAATGTCCAGGAACAGCAAAGAACAACCACAACACGTTGTTCCACTATTAAGCTAGGGAGTTCTTAAGTCTGGTCTGGTCTCCTTATAGTACAAGACAAAAGTATGCTATAGAAGGAATGGTGTGCAACGAAGGGCTGCCATAGAGGTTGCGACGGGAAAATGGAAAATAGGTGATATAAGTAATAACAATCATTACTGTTTTATCGAATCCGTTCTTAGATACCTAGAAGGGCTGTTTGCCTGAGAAATGGGTGACTATAGGGCTAAGTGCCCAGCCCTAGCAGTGGAACGTCCCTCTCCTGCAGTTTTCATTTCTGAGACCTCTGTTTTTTGACCTTGGGTCTGGCCGCATCCCTGAAGCCCTTTTGTCTGCCTCCTGTTCTGAAGGTGGAGATCAAGTGGGAGATTAGCCCCAGGGAGTGCGGATTTTATGTTGAGCCAAGGTCACTGCAGAAGGGCAATGGATCCTCTGCTAAGACCTGACCGGATGCTACTGTCTTTAAAGCTGCTCTGCCCTCTGCCCAGACTGCCCTGGGAGTTAGTGCTTGAAATTTCTGATCTGCAGTCCCTGCCTGGGAGCTGCAGATTCTTTGACCCGAGCTTTGTACTCTGGTGGGAGAATGGGCTTTCCCTCCATTCCCTACTGATTCCCTCCATTCGGCTACTGGTTTCAGCTAGTGGTTGGCTTTAGCTCTCACACTCCTCTCGGCCCAGTCTTGGAGGGCAGGTTTTGCCTCGCTACTCTGTCCCGACTGCAGGATGCGCTCCCTTTTGCTTCCCTTTCAAGCAGTCCCAGGAGGTCGGCGAGGCTGCTGAGCCGGTGTTGACTAGTAGGTCTCCCCTGCGCTCGCAGTCTTACACTCGACCTCAAGGTGGCGACTTAGGCACATAAACAAAGCGCGGCCGGATCGGACGGCTAGCACCCTAGCGGTACATCCACGCATCCTTGTTTCCCTGCTGCTCTCCAGAGGACTGAATTGACTGTTAAAGGGACCCCAGTTTAGAAGAGGAGTTCGGCCAGAATGTCAGAAGTGTGTGTGTGTGTGTGTGTGTGTGCGCGCGCGCGTGTGTGTGTGTTCGCGTGTGCGCGCGCGCGTGTATATGTGTGTTTTCGTTCGCGTGTGTGTGTCCGTGTCCGTGCGGGCGCTGAGGCGGCAGAAAGTGGTGATGTGGTGGAAGCCCTTGACCGAACCCGTTTCGGACGCCACGAGCCTCCTTGCAAGTCCCCGAGCCCTCAGGCCGAGAGACAGGCGGGCTGGGGCTTCGGGAACACTGTGCGGGCCGAGGTGCCTGGAACAGTGACCCACTGGCAGGACAGCGGGTCTGGTTGCTGCCGGCAGCAGTAGATTTGCTAATCTCGTTTCAATGACACTCATGATCTACGCTTGGAGAGACCTGGAAAATAAAGCCCTTCGCTGTGCTTGTGCCCTTCTCCCGGTGCATGCGGGCTGACCCGAGTAGTAGGGGTAGTTGGGGGTGGGAAAGAGAGAGATACAGACATCGAAAGAATAAACGTGCAGCAGTCGTACAATCTTACCTCCGGGACGAAAGGACACGGTTCCTAGAACTGAGATTTCCATAGCCAGTCTGCATCCCAGCTGTTTCTCCCGTAGACGCTTTCCTGCCTAACACTGCCTTCTAACTTGGACAAGGCTGGAGTCGTCCCCCTCCTTTTTCCTCTTTTCCCTCCCTTTCCAGACAGTCCCTAAACTCAACCTAGGGCATATCCAAAAGTCGGTACAGTACACAGCTTCCATTCAATCATGGGGGGAAAATCCCGTTTACAGTTGCTCTTAGGCAGATGCAAGAAGTAGATGGTGACGGAACTTTGGAGGGGTGCATAGGAATGGCATGGGGTGTTGGTGGAAGGGAAGCGTGATTTCTCGTAGGTCTCCGGGCTTCAGGTAAGGTTCTCAGATTCCAGTTGCCCTCCTGCAGAGCTGCAGTGGCAGTGAGAGTGGAGGGCGCTCCTCCAGTGAGCAGAGGGGAGTGTTGGAGGGTGGAGTGGGGGAGAAATGGACCCTGGACAGGCTTCAGGGACACACATTGTCTTGATTGGTGTCTGTGCCTGCTCTGAGCTGCTGCCTTTGGGAGCTTTTGAATAAGGTGATGTGCGCCAAGCTTTTCTCCTCTTCTTCCCTCCCCCCTTCTATGATGTGTTTAGAAAGAAGTCAGTACTCTTTTGAAATAAGTTAAAAATCTTTCTCTGACTTTCCGTTTGAGATGTCAAAAAGATTAAATAAATGAAACTTTATTTGACCGGGGAGTTTACCCAGAGACTCAGTGACATCTCTGGTCTTTGGCCTTATTCTAATTCCATGGTGGTAATTACCCTTCGTTTCTTTAAGTGCAATAGATTTATTGCCTTAGAGACTATGCACAGTTTGATTGAATTATTCATTTTTTTCTTTGGTGTAGACTGCATCTAGGGACTCTGATGTGACGTGTAGATTTTTTTTTCAGGAACAAAGGGAATGTGGAAATGAAAGAGAGAGGGAGAGAGAGGCTGGCAGATGTAATGAGACGCGGTGAAGGTGTACGCAGCCTGGCACTCCCACTCCTCCCTTCTGCTCTCACTGCAGCCCTGGGTAACTCGCAGGCTAACACAAACAGCTTTTCTCCCGCAGCCTGCCCTCTGTCACTGTAAGTACATCAGCCTTCTCTTATCAGCATGCAGATTCCAGCCACGCACTCCCCCAGCCTCGGCTTTGCACCTTAGACAGCAGAAGCACATTTGAAAATTAACTTTCCCAAGCTAGGAAAGGCATGTCTGTAAAACTTATTTTTGATGTATCTTTATTTTTCTCTGAAAAAAAGTTCATGCATTTTTTTAACCACTTTCCCCCACCTCCTTTGTGGCAGTGCTCTGCTGCTACTGTCGCTATGGTTGTGGTCTTCCCCAGGATGTCTGGAAGAGTCAAAGGGAATTTACTGTTATTCTCCATCCATTTAAAGTCGAGGGACAATGCCTTGTCCTTTTGCAAGACTGACGTCTTAAAAGAACACAGGGCATTTTTCACAGTTTGCTTTTTGCTTTTGCTTCTGAAACATAAGTTCCGACCCTTTTGAGGCAGAGTCCCAAGGGCACTGGTATTTGGGAGTTCAGGTTATTTGGTTACTCCAAACTTAAGTGGAGTGCAGCGCGCTGCTGGAGCGTTGGTGTGTTTGTTATCGCGTTTGAGGAAACCAGTTGTGGAAACTTTCGTCCGTGCTGTAATTAAAGTTTTAAACTTCTTCTCTTTGGGCTTTTATACTCTTTCACTTGTTCTTCGTTTCAGTAAAAGTTCTCCTTTTTGGTGTTTTGGAGTGAATGACAGTTATGTTTGTCCTGTTTACACAGTACCTAGTCCTGAAGCCCTTCCTGAACGAAGTTAGCGACCTTATGATGAAGTCATGTAGGTTTGAGTTATGCGCCTGGCTAGAGACTTTCAAAGCGGGGATTCGATGTTTTAACGGCCGTTATGATTTTTGCGTAGGTGTCTGAAATATTAACTTCTCGAGCAAAATTAATTGCGTTGCCCTTCCCAAGTTCAGGGAGACCTCTCTCCAGGAACCTCGCACGCTTTTCCTTTGTGAGTTCCCGCGTCTTCTCTGAAGGTGCGAGACCAAATTTAGCAAAGCCGAGTAGCCTTTGCTGCTTGCGGTGAGCAGGGACACCCCGGACCGCGCAGCGGGCGGCAACCACAGCGGCGGAAAGGTAAGTCGGCTCCACCCTCTCGCCCCTCCCTCCCTCCCTGGTGCTCCGGAGTTTGGCTCCCGGGGTTCTTTAGCCGCGAGAGTCTCCGACCCCCGGGGGAAGTGAGGTTGTTCTCTGGCATCTGGCTGCCGGACATCTGGGTGTCCTCTGCTCCTTTGGGAACTTCTTGAGGAGCCCGAGGCCAGTGCGGACCAGGTGGCTATCCCGGAGCTTCAGCGGGCTGCAGCGCTCTCCGCCTCGCCCACTGCTTGGTACAGCCGGCTCCGAGGCTTGAGGAAACCCTCAGCCTGCACTCCCGCCCCCAGAGGCACTTGTCACTCCCTCCCCCCCAGTTTGAAGTGCAGCACTGAGACCCCAAAGTTTTGTTTCCTTCATTTTAGCGATCAATGTTGTGTGACCTGCTCCGGGTTCCGCCTTAACTGTCTACTTCGATACTAGTTTATTAGTTAAAATCTAAAGAGAGTTCTTGTGCTCCTTTTCAGAAAGTCTGTCGTGGCCGTGGCCAGGTATTAGGGTCTTGGACAACAGAGATCTTGACAATGTCTCCTTTTTCTTCTTGCCACCCGCTAGTGGCCTACATCTGGTTGGCAGAGTCAGTTTTGCCTCCCAGGGCTCTGAGGTCTTAGGGAAACCAAACTTGTTTGCAATTGGAAGGACCCAGTCTTGCCCTAGTGTTTCCTGTCCCTGATATTTCACCACTTTCGAGGCTCTTCCTTGAGGAATCAGGCTTGGGAACCCGACCTACTCCCTCTTCTCTTTTCAGACTTTTAGGAAAGATCATTCGATTTTTGCGTCTTAGGGCTTTGGCGAGGTTTTGGCTTCTGTTGTTGAGTTCCAGGGCTGGTGACCAGAAGAATGCGAGGCTCCAGAACTGAGAGCTGGTCAGACCACATTAGCGCCCGTGTGCAGGTGGACACACATACACACACACAAATATACACACACAAATGGAAGAGATGTTCAGGCTAGAAACACAGGTCTGGGCTGCCCCTTGGGCCTCAGAGGTCAAGGGGCAGCCCTACCGCTCTGGGAGCCCAAGTCTGTAAAGGTACCAGGGGTACTGCTTGCCTTCTCTAGGTTGTGGAAGCAGATTTTCCATCCCTGAAAGTCGAAGTAGGTGATTCAGACACAAGATTTCTTGTCAGGGACTCCTTCTCCTCCCAATCAACAGTCATCAAGTCATTTAACTCAAAGTCCCCAAGCTTCCAATCCTCAAGCATCATGTTTCCCATAGGGACAAAACACCTGGCTATTTCTTCTGCCTCACTGATGCTAGGTACTCATCACCCTTATTTTTCTCTTTTTCTTTCTCATGCTTGGAGTTCTTATGGAAGCAAAAATAGCGTATACATTAAGAAGCTAACATATGATTGACATCTCAGTGTCTCCCTCTTCTTTGCTTGCTTACTCTCTCCACAACAAAGATGGAATTTCTCCCTTTTATCCCTTGTCACTTAATTTGTGGGAGATTTTCCTTATGTTAGTAATTTTAGATTGCCTGTACATTTTTTGTGTTTTTAAGCCACCATTCTTGACCTCTTTCTCCTGGTCTATATCTCCTTTGACAAGGTCTGTTTTATGAGGTGTCTCAAGGTAGGCATCTCATACCAGCTTCAACATAACAGAAGCCTTCAGAAATCTCTGCAGGTTGTGCTAATTATGTTAGAACTTCTCTTCTAGCTTTTAATTTTGATATAGTTTTGACACTTCATTGACCTCAGTTTCTCTAATGTAGCCTATTTTTTTGGGCCTAGGTTAAGGCAGGACAACCTCACCTGTTGTCCCTGACTGTGGTTAGCTAGTACTGCTTTCAAAGCTAACTTTCTCACCTCTTATTCTGCATCCTAACTTCTTGATAACACCATTATCCACTCCCTTCCTGGTTCTTCAGCTTTTTTTCTCCCCAAGGAGGTAAGTTTCTAGGTCTTTGCTCCTTTAGGCCATTTTAAACCATTCACATCTATCCTACACCCTAATCAAGGGGAATTTTTAGTTTGTGTAGGTTTTTTTTTGGGAGGTTATTAACATAGTTTTCTGTACTTGACTTACAGAATTTTATGTACTATCCTAGGTGACTTGAAGCTCTTCATTTTCTACAACCTCTAAATTACCCCTTTTTCTTTACATATGGAAGGTAATACACATATATCATCTACTTGATTCCATGAAACACAGACTCATTCATATAATAATAATAAATATGGAACTATTTTATCTATTGATGTACAAGTATAAATTTTTTTTATAAATTTTTCATTGGTAGTTTATACATGTCTTTTTATTTATACAAATTTAATTCATAAACTCCATAATCTATATGGCCTCTAGAACACTGCCACCTACCTAAGTAAGTTAGGAGTCTACTATGTCATGGTCCCCCTTTTTCCTTTGAGTTTTTCCTCCATTTTTAAAAATAAGATTCTCTTCCCCCATTTACTGAGATCCTATTAACTGGTGTTTTCATGATTTTTGCTTCCTCCATCTCTTTCTTTTCCCTCTCTTGACCACTTCTTTAATTTTCTTTCATCCTTTTTATTGTTCATCCTTATTGCCCCTTCTTTTATTCCCCCTTTTTTTCCCCTTTCTTTCTGGTCTATTTCGACCTCTATCCTTCCCCTTCTGGGTTTCTCCCATGACTCACTTGTGGTCCAGTTCTCGATCTCATTACTTCCTAACATTCAGCCCAAACCTCCTCCTGTCACCGAACTTTTCCAAAGCACGGGCTACCGTCCCTACATTCCCCTCTCCCATTTGCGTCCTTCACTTCTGGTGTGCTCCATTTTTCCTCCGCAGTTGGCTACCTTTCTACTCTGCTTCAGTTTGCCTTCCTCTTGACTCCTCCTCCCAGAAGTCCCAGCCCTAATATCACTCTCTTCAGCCTGCCTCCCCTCCACCTAATACTTGTCCCTATTTCCCTCTGACCCTGAGTCTCCTTCTTCTTTGTCCCCATCAAGTTCTCTTCTAGTAGTCACTTTACTCTGTTCAGACGCTTTCTCTAATCCAACCTCCAGTCTCTCTGGTCTCTCTGCCCTCCTCTCCGCGGCTCTCTCTTGCCTCTGCCTCCCGCTCTCCCCTCCTTCTTTCCCCCAGCCCTCCCCCTCCCTCCCAGCTTCCCTGCCTGGCTCGCTGCTCCCTCGCCTCTTGTCTAGTCTTGCCTGTGTTGTCTGGGAGGGGAGCCCTGCCTCCTCTCCCTCGCTCAGATCAATGCCCTGGCCACTCACTTTCTGATGTTGCACGACGGGAAATGCTTTGAATACTTACGACATGGCCGCTCACACTGATTGCCAAGATTGACAGCACTAACCATCGCCTTCACTTGTTTCGGGGGGGAAGCCCCTAGTCACCCCGCTCCGCGCGCACCTCCTGGCACCCCCGCGGTAAACTTCAGCGGCGCCGCGGTGCCCCCGCCCGCAGCGGGACACCCCCGCAGACTTGAGTTAACGGGCTGTGGGCCGCGGCGCTGGGGGGTTCTGCTCCCGTGCTCCCCGGGCTGTGCTAATTGACTTAGCATCGACTCCCCTTCTTTTACTTTTTTTTTATTTGTATCTTTCTCTTTTTCTTTAATGCCATTTACTCCCGCGGCGCAGCGCACAAGGAGCCCTCCCGTGCGGTACCATCCTGGAGTCCGCCCAGGTAACCGGGACGGAGCGATCTAGAGAGCGAGGGAGGCAGAGCGAGAGAGCTCACGGCCCGAGTGTGAGCTACCTGTTGGGGACTCGGAGGAGGTCGGGGACAGGAGCCCAGGGCCGGGCCCCAGCGCCGTCTCCTGCGCCGTCCCCTGCGCCGTCCACTCCTGCCCTTCCGGGCAGCTCCAGGATTAGTTTCTCGGAGCTGGGACTGCGGGGCCGGGGGAGGAAGAGAGCCGAGAGCGGAGCCCGAGAGGGCGCGGGCTGCCGGGAGCCCAGGCTGCCCGGCCAGGGCGGGTTTCTGTACTTGGCTGGGGAGGGGAGCAAGGAGGAGGAGCGGGAGGAGGACTCTCCGCCGGCCGACGCGGAGGGGGAGTGGAGGCAGAGAGCGGCCCGAGCGCTGCCGCTCGCAGCCGGACGCGCGGAGCCTCAGGATGCGTCCCCCTCTCGGAGAGTCGAGCCTGGTTCCGGAGTCGGTGACAGATCTGCGTGGCGGGCTTCTGGTTTTCTTGCTGCCCCCCCCCCAAAACCACTCCGAGGAAACACATGTTGTAGCTGTAGATAACTGTGCGTAGGACACTAAGGCAAAAGGGTAGGGAGAGAGACAGACAACGCAACCTTTGACAACTGAAAGCTGTTATTTCATCCTAAGTACTCGTCCGGAAATCTGTCTGCCCTCTCGGCCCACCTTATTCCTCCACCTCCGCCTCCCCGAATAGATATTCTAATCTATGTAACTGGGAATGTTATGAAAAAGAAGTCAGGTGGCTTAGAGAATGAAATTTTAAGTCTCCGTGAAGTTTGAGGTAGGTATCTCATGGAAGTTCGTGCAAGTGTACGATGGAAGCAGCTTGTGTGCCTGCTTGTGTGGTTCTCTATCTCTCTGTCTCTGTCGCTGTCTCTCCGTCTCTCTCTCTTTATCCCTCCCTCTCTTTACCTCTCCCTCTCTCTTCTCTCAAGTGCGTGTACTCTCTGAGGGTTCAGATGGGACTCCTGGGTGGTAGTGTCCTTTATGCCCACAAGAGGGCAACATCCTGAGGGCTTTGTGAGCACTGGGTCTCCTTATCGCCGCAAGCTTTCTTGGGTTTAGAGAAAGTTATACTGAAACTTTCAAAGTGATATCACATCTTATTTCGTGGTACTAAAGAAAGAAGGACACAAAAAGGTGGTAAAAAGAGAAAAGTGAAGAAAGAAGAAAGAGAAAAGAGCCAGCCTACCCCGGGAGTGTCCTAAGTCACAACGAGACTAGGGGGAGGGCTGTTTTAATTGTGGGTTTGGCTGACTGACGACTGGAGTGCCCTCCTCGGCTGTCTTAGTTGTAGCCGGAGGTCATGTAAATCGACCTTAAAAGAATGCATAAGCCATAAATTAAAATAAACGCTCACCCAGGGGCTGATCCATAAGTAGACAATATCCAACCTGGACAAAACGGGCTTCATTTACGAGTCGATCTAAACCGCATCCCCCCAAAGAATAGAGACTAAGTGCAAAGTAAGTTTCCTAGCAAATATTTTGTTTTCTTGGAAAGTGTTGGGTTGATTCGCCGTGACTGCGATGCCTCAGTTTTCGGAGCGCTTCAGTGTCAGTCAAGCTCGGGGTGCGGGAGGTCGGGAGGACCTGCTGAGCTTCTGGGCTTCTAAGCGGTACCCCCACTCCGCCCCCATTTTGGTTTGGAAACTTCGGCTATGTGTGGGGTTGACGCTGGCGGAGGGCGGCCCGAGTCGAGGACGTCCGTTGCTCTGTCGGGGTGAAGTTTACTCACAGGAGTTGATAAAGAAAACCCGGGTCGCTAGAAAACGCTCCCTGAGCTCTCATCTCTCACCCTCGCCGCATCTCCACTCCTCCGAAAACTTTTCTGGGACCCTGGGCAAATTGCCTCCAGTTCCCTCCGCTTACCACCCTCGCCCCCCAGTACTGGACATTACTTTTTACGATCTTTTCAGGAATAAACCGAACTCCAAAACAATCTGAAGCCCAAGTGCTAATCTGTGGTCCTCTTTTCTCTGGAAGCTAGGGCTGTGTCGCCTGGTTGTGTGTGTGTGTGTGGGGGGGGGGGTGAGGGGCTGTCCAGTCCCGCCCGGCGCGGGTTCGGCCTCCCAGTCCGCCTGCGGGGTGCACGGTCATCCTCACGTTTCTTCCCCCTGCCGGTGTCCCTGCACTCGGTCCGCGCCCTCCGTCCTTCTCGGCTCCCTGCCCGGGCCCCGCTGCCCTCTGCCTTCTCTGCAGCCTGGGCCGAGGTCCGCCGCTCCCGGCTCGGCCCAGGGCCGAGGGCGGTGCTGCCACCCGTCCCGGGACCCGGCTGGAGACCGGCCGCTCCCGGGGGAGCTCCTTTCTGGTTTCTCCCTTAAAGGGCCGGGCAGAGAAGGAAAGGGCTGGAGCAAAGGCTGCTGGGGTTGTGCTTCGGCACCAGGAGGAGCGGCCCATGGCTGCGGAGGACAGATTAGCTCTGTGCGGGGCTGTTTCCCGGGCGCTCCGCGGAGCTTTGAGATAAAGAGAGAATTGGTGTGTACCGTGTAGATAAAAGGTGGTTGTTGCCGGAGTGTTTTAAGTTTTATTTAAGCTGTTTTACGCTGTCCAAGTTTTAAAACGCTTGTTATTTATGAATTGCCAGATATCGAATGCCTCTCCTATTTGAAGACTAAAAATAAGTCTTCGACTAGGCTGGCGGGGTGGGCTGTTGGTGAGATCGGCTGTCTCGGGCTGCTTCTCTGTGTGTGACCTCCTGTAAGGGCCGCGCCTGAAGTTTCTGTCTGGAGATGGCCCGAAGCCGTGCCGGCGGCAAACTGGACTGGGCTCCGGACCTCCTGCTGCACTGTCAATGGGGCTGTCGGGTGACGTCTCTGGCCCAGGCGCGTTTCTCTTGCCCGGCTTTTGGCAACCCAGGGGAGTAGGGACGAGAAAGTGCCCACTTCCCCCTCCCACCAGGTTCTCTTCTCTCCTGCCCTTTGTGGTCACATGCGCAGATTTCCCAAGGTCTGGAGAAAAACAGACACAGCCTCGCCCAGTATATTTCCAGGAGGTGGGTTTGGTGAATAAAAAGGTCAAGTGGTTGGGTCCCTGAGCTGGTCCATGGCGCGATGGTGGTGGTGGTGAGGAGACAAGACTGACACCTGGCAAGGCCCGCCTGCCAGTGGCTGGCCTCCCTAGGCCACATTCTTGTGCTAAATGCGAGAGGGGTGGGAAAAGCAATCCTGAACCGGCCAAGAGCCTGCGAAGCTGATCCCGCGATGGCATTTTGTTTTGAACAGTTGCTGAGGTTGACGTTTCCTCATAAGGTAAGGTGTCACTGGACTGTCGGCTGCCCAAATGCCACATGTATAATTAGCCTGCGCACTCAGCACCTCGGCCCCGAGGCCCATAGGCACGGGCTTGGCCGACCTGATCCACTCAGCTGCCTTCTGGACTGTTACAGGATTCCCGGGGGAGGGCAGAACTGGTCAGAACAGCCTTGAGAGGCCCTGGTCCGGAACAGTTTCACAGTGTAGCCTTATCTTTGATTTTTCTCTTTTCTTCTGTTTTTTGCTATTTTATCGCCTTTTATTTTTCAGCTGAGGGGGAACTGTTGGTTAGAGGGTCTATCCAACATCAGCGTTAGAATGCAGCTTTAGGATGGGCAGGGGAGTTGCAGAGAAAATCTGGTAGTATATTGATGCTCCACACTCAGCCCTGGGCAGGCTATTAGTGCTGGTCTATTTGCACTAACCTATTAGGACCAGCCAGGGATGACATTGTATATCCTGCTTTGGGCAGGTTATTTCAAGGCTTCCGGTTTGGACTGTTCACCTGTCTTTGTGGTTCCTCCAGCCCCACTTCCAGAGGTCCCTGGGGAAGTTGGTATCTGTGTCTAGATTGTAGCTTTTGGTTCCCCCTTCAGGCAGAGCCACTTGGGGCTGCTAGTGATCCTGTAGGGGAACCTGGAAAGCTCTGCTCTTCGTGTGTCTCACTCTAGTTCAGCCTGGGGTTCTTTGGAGCAGTGCCTTGTCTTCTCTGTCTGCCCAGATTGGAGCTTGAGCTTCCTGCATACCTTCTCAAATCCCAGTGTTAGGTCAGCTTTAGCCTACACTCTATGGCAGAGACCAGATTTCTGCAGCCTTGAACATGACCTTCCCTCTGTCTCTCTGTGCAGTCACCAGGGAATTCAACACTCAGCCTTAGACACTTGCATCAGTCTCCCTCCTCCCCTTATTTCTAGGCCACTCAGCTATGCCTGATACTTACTAGAAGATTCTCTTCATTTCAAAACAAATATCCCAAATCTTTCACAAGTTTAGTGGGACAAGGTTAGGTTTTCTATGCCAGCAAGAGTATTCCTTTCTTGATGATAAGTAGGGACATGGTTTATTAAGTTTAATTTGCTTTTTATTGAACCAATGCAATGTTTTCTTCTAGCAGGAGAAAAGTTATGACTGAATTTTTTCAACTTAATCAGGCAATAAATGTATTGTCAATGTACTTTTGAGAGTATCATTTCTCGATGCCTGTATGTGAGCACATGGGCAAACAAAATGACATGATATTTTTCTCATACATTTTTAAAACCTCATAAATCAAGAGATACGGTAGTTCTTATTCTTAAAAAAAGTAAACATCTAAAAAATCTTTCAAGCTTTTAAAGCAAGTATACACCAAATTTGATAGGTCTAATGTATGACTAAAGACAGTTAAGTAACCAGGATCCAGGCATTAAGTGTGGAGCACTAATGCCTTAGGCCACTGCCATCCTCTGCTGATTTTCTCAGGTGCTACCAGCACCTCTTTCCTCCTTGTTCTTCTATATTCCTTCAGTTATAGTGACAAGCCTGGATAGCTTTTTCCTTATTTTTTATCCTGTTTGTGTTGCTTTTATTTGTTGTTTTATAAGTGAGAAAAGGAACTTTCTCTTGCTGTATTTGTATTTTTAAAAATGTAAACAAATTATTTTTAAAATTGTGGAGCATGCTACAAACTCCTGTAATAATATATTGTGGAACCACAACTCTTAATATTATAAAACAAATGTAAAAATATTATTAATAAAGTAGTATGAAGTACCTATATCTTAAGCTGATTCTATAATGGATTTAGTAACTGAATCCCTAGATGAAATGAGATTCATGGGACTGTTATATTTTCTATTGGGCATTTTTTTCATCAGCAGCAGAAAACAACAGATATTTTCCTTTTTTACAGGAAAAGCATATATTCACAATATATTAACGTTCATTGCAAAATTTCCCTCTAATAAATCTTTAAAATACATTACTATAAGCACATAAATGATAAGTTGTGGTGGCAGTCTTGAAATTTTATGTCTGTTTCTATTTGATGTCTTTGATCAAATTGCTATACGTATACATCTTATATTGAAGAAATCAGTAATATTTTAAGTAGTTTTTAACCTAATTCTGTTGGACTGATTGTATAATAGATACTGGAATAAATGAATTTTCTTTTTAATAATACCTAATATACGTTACCTTTATCTCTTACTTTTAATATTTTCTATACGTCTCAATTTTGTTAGAAGCTTGAAAAAAATTCTCTTCTTAGTGATATAATACACACACACACACAAATTTTCCTCTGCTGTGTACAAACAGCATTCTATGAAAGTGTAGTACAGCACAACTAAAATTTTGGTTTATCTGAGAACTATTTGCTTAAATATAGTTTAGGGATACATATATATATATCAATTGATGTTTTTGAAGTCAACTAAAACATTCCATCAAGCAAATGTGTCTGAGAAGACCATATCAGGCACAGACAGGTACTAGAACTGATGAAACACAGATAACTTGCTGCAAGATGATTTGCAGATGGGTTGTATTATCTGCTGTCATGAGGTTACATGGGTCATATTACCATTTTTTTGAAAATTAATCTATGTTGTTTCAGAAGTATTAAATTATATGGGCCAATGAGATGTAGTGAGATTTTATTATAGAAACTTGCTAAAATGAACAAATCAACAAATATTCATTGCTTTTTAGAGGATGAAATAGACTCTCTTTGAGTTCATATTGTTTCTTATTTAAGAAATATGACTCTTTCTATTATTTTTTCTACAAGGAAAATAAGGTACCAGAATGTTTTATGTCTTCATCCTGATTCCACATTTTCTACTGATAATATTCCAATGTCAAAATATTCAAACATTTTTAAAAAGCCAGTGCTATGGGACAATATATGAAAAGTAATTTTTATTATATGCAAACACATTTTAAATGTGTAGCATATCCTTTTTTTGCTTGAAGTTCTTCAATTGTGATCTGAAAACTAATTATTTTTGAGAGCATTACATCAGAAACTCTCATCACCTTCTCATTATATATTTATTATTCATTCTTAGGACAACTGTTTTTATTTTCCTTGTTCTGTGGAAGAGGGTAAAAGCTTTTCTGCTAATTATTTTGTTTAGACATTTAGGCAAGCTGGAAATAGTTCAAAATTTGCATTATGGTTTTTGATAGAGCTTTTCAAGTGTTAAGTATTTGATTGTCATAGTACGGATAAAAATATCAATTGAGGAATGTGGGTGGAGGTTGAAAAATTGACTATCATTTAAATCTACTACTGACTCTCTCACCTGCAAAAAAAAGGGTGCTGGTCTGTTTTTCCTCAAATCTGTGGTAGTCTCAAAAAAGGGAACATGAAGCCCTAAAACCTCAGAGAAGCAGTATTGATTCAATTCTTAACTGCAAATCCTTCATATCATTGCTCAAAATATCTAACTTTACACCAATATTAGCCATTCTTTTTATAGTGACACCATGCTTAGTAAAAAACTTCTAAGCACTGAGGTCAGGTGTTGAGATTGGATTCTAGTTTATTTTTTATGAATCAGATAAAGATTTCTGTGCATGAGACCATATGTGAAGATGAGAGAACAAGAACATTTCCATATCAAAGGCAATATATCTGAGGCTGCATGGTAATTAAAATGCAGTGGTTTGGACTCTGTGCACTAGCACTTAAGCAGAGCATTGCCGGGACCTTGTGCATCATGCAGGCGGTTGCCTCTTGCATACTTCTTGAAATACACTTATAATTTTGTACTAACATTTATGCCAGTCCACACTTTTCTGTGGATAATTTGTATTTCATCCAAACCATTCAAAGTAGAAGTTATTTTTTGAGCTACCCCCTCATTATGGCTTTTGTGCATCAACTATTTTTATTCTAGTTGTTTGTATTTCCTTTTACCAGAATGATAGCTTGTTTATATTCAGAATCTCTTCTTGCTCCTCTAAGACCCCTAATATATCACTCATCTTACTATTCACTCAAAAAACTTTCATCTTTAGGAAAGATGTGAGTAATTTTCTGAAGTTAATTGTAGATACTGTAATCTATTATAAACTAATAAAGCACATTAAAATTTACTTTAGTTATTTCTACTTTATAATAATTAGTAATTGTTGCTAACTTGCATAGTATATAATACTGGAAAAATTCCTTTTCAAAATGTTTAAGGAATTCTGAAATATTCCTTTTTACTTTATACCAGCATGAAAATGTGTAGTGGCATTCTCTTTCATATTACTTTAAGTGAAAAGCAATCATTTGAAACTACAGAAATTTTTATCTAAAGAGTTATCTCTGCATTTATAAGATGTTGGAGTTCATTTTAAGAACTGAGTTAATATCTTAACCTGTAATTACTGAGGGATAGAATAGTGAAATAAGACATCTTGCAATTGGTACTGTGCTGTTGTATATATTTTAGAAATTTTTATATCTTTGGTAACCAGCTTGAATTTGTTGCTCTGTAATTTTCTATCTCTGTATTTGCTTTCTGTCTGCGAACATTCTGCTGTGATGTGTGTGGCAAGGAATTCACTGGTGTATTTTATTTAGTAAGCTCCAATGGTTTGTAAAGCTTTTTAAAGATTTCCTCCGTATTGAAGCACCATGTATTGAATATGAAATTCTTTAAGAATTTTGTACGTATGTTTTAATCATTTTGGATTACTTAAATGTATTGATTTGATGCTTTTCAGTGATGAGACATATAAGTCGGCATAATAAGTATTATACGATGTGCAGATTGCTGTGTACGGAAGCCTTCTCTGTTCTCCTATTTCAGAGTTTCTCTTGATCACCTTTTTCTCTGAAAAATCTCACAAGATAACCCTAAATGATATTTTATTTCTGCTACCTTCAGTAATTTGTTGTTTTTAAGGCACAAATTGAGTTTTCTGTTTAATATATTCATCCAAATGCAAAAAGGGATTTTAGTGCTATTTGTATTTTTGACCTCACTGAGCACAATCTCTGCTTCTTTGAAGAGTACTTCTTTAAAATTAGGTAAAATAAATTTTACAAATGCTTCACTTTCCAAGACTACATAAGCCCAATACATGGAAAAAGAAAATGGAACATAGTTTTTTTTTTTTTTTTTTTTTTTAATGAAGACTATAGGTTTTAAATGGGACTGATTCTCAGGCATGGTTGCTAATACTTCCTTTCATATTTTACAAAAAGATCACTGGATAATGTGATTGAGCACTTATTAAGTTCTAGACACTCAGAAGGGTATCTTTAAAGCCAGGAGTCTTTGGTTTTAAAGAATATTCTCTTCTATTGAAGATTTTCATATTTGGTAGGTGGGGAAACTTAGGCACAGTTGTTTTGGTGTTAAACAGGTCATTGTCAGAACTGGGTAAAAAATGGCCCATTATTGTTCTTTCTTGGGAAGGAATATCAAAGAGTGTATGGCTATCTTCTCAGGAATAAGGAATAAGGAATAACAAAGGAATGTTGTTACTGTCTCAGAAATAATCTCCAACTTGTCGCCATAAGCACTGAACCGTCTGTGTATGAGAAGTCAGCCCTCCCTCTCTCAAAATGTCCATACTCTACTATAATTCCTAAGTCTCAGTTTCTTTATCTGTAAAATGGCAGCAATAATAACATTTACCTCACAGAATTATTGTGAGGATTAAAAGAGTTGAATATAAAGCACCAAGCTCAGGAATTTGTGTAAAATAAGCACTTATTAAACGATGTCTACTACAGTTGAAGTGGTACTAAGAAACTTAGCTTCCCATTCTAGCTGTACTACATATATGCTATGTAATATTTGGCAAGTTACACAACCTGCTTATTTTCCTCTTATATATAACATAGAGTCAGCAGTGAAAGTTTTTTTCTTTCTTTCCCAGAAAGAAGAACTCATCTGTGATGTACGGCCTCTAAAATTTGATAAAATTCCAATTCAAAAGACTAGAAGAGATTTTTGAAAGGTCATTTCATCTGCCATCCTCCATAATAGTATTGCCCATCCTTTCTCCATTCTAATTAAGAAGCTCTCTGTTTTGAATGCTGGCAAAAAAGGAGATTCTATACTCTTATTTGGTTATGTATATGAGCGATTAAAATCAGGAAGTTCTTTTTGTCAAATATGCACATATCAGTTGGTTTGGTTTTCATTTTAAGAAAAAATGGAGACAGACATTTTTCGTCATTTGAATGATAGGCCTGCATATGTGTAGACCAGAAGTAGACTTTCAGTTTTTATTTCTTGACTTTTTGCTTTTACATCTTATTTCCTAAACTAGTTGTGTGGCTTTGGAAAAGTTATATGACATCTCCAAATCTCAGTTTCTTCATTTAAAAAAATGGTGTGGGGATAGAATTTATCACATAGGGTCATGGGAAGATACTGTGTACAGAAGTGCATGGAACAGTTCTAAGAACTGTTTTAGGGTGAACTGACAATAGTTGTATAAATCAGTACTAGTACCATGGCTTGAGAAAGGCCCTTGATTCTCTTATATTTTATACACTTCCCCAGTTTCTAAAGTGCTTTTATATTCATTGCCTCATTCAATAAAAGGTATGCAGGGTAGATAAACTTACCAGTCATACTGCCTAACTTCCTACATGATATGAATAAATGTTTCAATTGATTTTTGCTTCAGGACATTATTTACTCCAAACAAAACTTGTATGTGATAAATCACAACTGGCTTTTTGGGCCTTCTTATTTTCTACTCTCTTCAGTAGAATGTCAGTGCTCATTTATTTTATCTTCATGCTTAGTTCCAGAGCCAGCCAATGCTGTATTTCCCATACACCAATGTAAATGAACAATATCATGCTGAATTAGAAGAATTAAACATTGATTTTCTATGACTTTTTAATAAAAGGTAGAAAATGACCGCTCTCATGTAATACATTTGGCTAGTTTGATAGATAACAGTACTTCAAAATATGGGATTCAGGAGGAAGGATTAACAAAAGGATCTTTGATGATGAAAATGTTAGGAATCATTTGATTACATGGTCCTAGAAAGAGGTATAAATAGGGGTGATTTTAGGCTGTGAGCTAATTACTACTATATATAGTAATATAATGCTAATATGATTACTATTCTATATCTAGTATATATAGTGTATATACTAGATATAGAATAGTAATATGCTATATTACTATTACGTACTATATTTTAAATTACATTATCTATCTATCTGTCTCAGAGAATGCTTCTTGTAGAAGGTCGCCTTTCATCTGTGATTTAAAAGAAAGGTAGGGATAGGCTTCAGGTAACACCCTAAAGGACACTGAACATGGAGGAACATTTAATAATATTACAGACTATTTTGTAAGAGATTGAAAAGCCTCATACTTGTGCCTTTGCGACTTTCTAGAAACACCATGTCTGTCATGAATGTGATGTGGCCATAGACCAGCAGGTTAGCCACTGTGCTTCTTTTTCTTAGCTTGGTTTTGTGGTCAGGAACATTGTGAGTATATTTTAAAGTATGGAGGAATCTTTTAAATTATTACTTTCCTTCAAATTTTTCAGCTAGGTAGAAAAATTAAAATAAGTGGCATTTTAATGATTCAGGACTATGAGTTAATAAAAGTTGTATCCTGCACTGTAATGTACTTTTTTTTTTCATTTGACATGCATGGTCTTAGAGAAAGAACTGTATTTGAAAAATTGCAGATCTGTATATTGTTTCTGAACTTTCTTTGTTACAGGTATTTAGGTGCCTCATATGTATAATTAAGCTTTTCCAACTGTAAAGGTGACATATTTCATAACTTCTAAATTGAGAGGCACTATGAAAATAATCTTGAGTGATTTGAACTTGTTGGAAGAAATATGAATTTTTATTATATGATATACAAACAGCAGCAGTAGCAGAAACAGTGGTAGCAGGAGTAAACCTTTGTACCCTTGATAACTTTCAAATAGGTATGCTAAACCCACTCCTGTTAGTTTTGTTATCTGGAAACTCATGTTTTCTAACTTGTCAAAAACTTTTTTTTGGAGTGCACAGGATTTCTTTTCTGTATTTGATTTAGAATTTTTTTTGGTTTTAAATAACTTGTTTTTTCAAATTATATATACTTATTGAGGTTTTGCAACTTATATGACTTTGTGACACAGTCACTTTTGAAAGAGGACTGGTGGTCACTGGTCACATAGGCTAGCGAAGCAATGAAGCAATGACCTTGGTTTTCAAGGGCTTTAAACTGTTGTTTTCCTAACCACTGTTTTGGCATCTGGACACTTGATTGCATTATTGATAGTGCCACAAATCTCTCCAGTAAAAAGAAGGGCTCTGAAACTGAGTAAAGGAGAAGGAAAAAGATATGAAATTTCTAGAAAACAGTTTAAGAACATATCCTTAGTCATAGTATGTTAGTTATGGTGCCTTTAAGAGCACTTTCCTTGAAAACTTTTCATTGCATTCCAAAGAAGCAAAAATACAAACAAAAGTAAGTAAATTAGAATATGAAGTCAGCTGAAGAAAGTTTAAATAACTTTGAATATAGTGTATTAGTTAAATGAGTCTCAGGAACATTTTTTATTCTTGAGTTTGAAGACCTAATACATGCCAGGGGAAAATTAGACTGTTTGAAATTTCTTAGCTGTAGTCTTTTCCCACTGTAAAAATGCACATTGAAGATAGACATATTGAGGTTTAAAAATGAATTTTAATTTTGGAACTCCTAAAACTGTATAATATCCTATTTATTTTTTATTTTTTTCACACAATATTCTTAGACACTTTAAAAATAAATTGTCAGTCTTTCAGAGGGCAGATTCTAAATTTTTATGGACAACTATAGTTCCAGAACTTTCATTTGTACTTTTTTGCATAGGTTATGCTAAAGCAGGGTCCCCTACTGAATACTTTTGTGTTTTAAGTTGTGTGGCAGTTTGTAACAGGCTTATTTTCTGTGAGGCAAATATATATATATATGCTTAAGTTCAGTGGGACTAGTGAACCTGAGTACATAAATTCTTATGTATGGCATGACAGATGAATGAAAAATTATTTGACTTTTAATTATGATACCTTGGCCTTTTTCCAGAGCACTCATTATAATTAGCAATGACTGACTTGTGAAGTTTGTGTTTAATTTCTTTATTATATTCACATAGAAAAACTCACCAATATCAGAAGCTATGTGTGTGTATATATAAAACTACATCCCTTCTTAATGTATGTTAATTTTTTTTTTGTATTAGCACCACTTTCACATCTTTGGGTTGATACTCTTCTTTCTTTTTTTGTCTGTGCATAAATTATTTTCTGTAATTACAATGCCAATATAACAGAACACTTGTATAAATGTCCTTTATATTTTATGAGGCTCTGACAATACAGCTTTACTTTTGCTTATTTAAAAATTTATATCTGAGATAACTTAAAAACAGAAATACCATTTTTATTACATTTAGTAACGGGTCATTAAATTACATAGTCATCTTAGATTGTCTCAAATGGGGCTGATACTTAGTTACATATATCGCTAATGCATGTTAAAAGAAAATCCTTTGATAATTAATAAAATGTTTGTTTCAATGTAAAGGCGTGGTATCCACCCTGCTTGATTGGAGTAAATGTAGCAAACATTTTCAGTACCTGAAGTCAAGGGTATCTTAGGGTATTCAAGGAGAGAAGGAAATAGAGATCTTGGGTGGTTTGGGAAGCATAAGAGAAAGTGGAAAATATTGTTGGTAAGGATGAGTTGGAAAGATTTCTTTTGGTGAGACAATTTTAAGGTTTATTTTGGAGAATGGGCAGACTAGTAATCTTCAGACTTTTTTGAATACAGTATGTGCCCTAATACATGTGCATATTTATTTAAGATTGTTGATATGGGCTGGGGATTTACCTCAAGTGGTAGAGGACTTGCTTAGCAAGTGCAAGGCCCTGAGTTCAATCCCCAGCACCCAAAAACAAACAAACAAAAAATTGTAGACAGGTATCATTGTGTTAATATAGGCTATAAAACATTTATATGTAAATATTAAAAAGGAAGAGCTATAGATGATATAAATATTATAAAATTAATTGTAATTCCCCCCAAACTACAACAGAATAGACTTCATTATTTTTAAAAGTCTTAATTTAACACCGTGTTGTGAAGAAACTTTATTAAAGAGTTGGTTCTAAGTTCAGTTTATTTTGTTACATGGATTTATTGCTGCTGTGGCTGAAAATGATACTCCACAAAGACTAAAAAAAAGATCCAAATGGAAGAACTATAAAACTGATTATACTTGTTAAATTGTGATACTAAATTTTTAATTCCATACATAAAATATGCAAAGAGCTTTGTTAAAATTTGTAGTAATTTTCCATCCTGCTTGATGACAAACAGTTTTTTTTGCCAATGAGGTTGAAGTTGTAGCATTTTCATATTTTAATAAATGGACTCAAAACCCATTGAAATTCTTTGATCATCATTAAATAGGTTAGAATATCCTGTCACTCACTTAAAAATTGAAAACAGATGAGAATGTTTTACGGTGATAGACATAGAATTTTGGTAACAAAATCACAAATGTGTTTTCAAAATATTCTTTTATAGCATGAATCTGTTTTGAAAAGCACTTTCTAATTTGATAAAATATTACTGTTACCTTGAAGAGACAGATTGTTTAATTGCTTATATATATATATGTATGTGTATCTAATTACTTATATTAATATCTGCCTATCTGTGTGTCTTCTGTCTCTAATCTGTGTACTTAACAAAACACACAACTTCTTGTCATCACATAAAAGTTCCACACATTTGGCATGTTAGATTTTTTGGTATCTATCCTTAAATTTGGAAACTTCATCATGAGACACCAGTGGAATTTCTGAGTAGTGCAAAAATTCTCATGGTTACTTCTCACCTCATTTCAAAGCTTTGTCAAGATTTTGCTGTGTTTTACAGGTTTATTTACAAAAGTATTTTCATTATTGAATAATACTGGCTTCAACATTTTGTTGCAGTTTTTTGGCTATGAATGATATAATTAGAGGGGCCTATTCTACTATTTCTATAATTTTAGCCCTTTTCTTTCTTTAGCCATGAGGATTTTTATACTACTCAGAAATTCCACTGATTTCAATTAGGACAACTATTTCACCACTGATTACACTTTCTTAGTTTTCCCTAAAAATTATTTTTATTTTTAAAAAGAGGTGGGGAAGAGGGGGGAAAACCAAGATGTATCATGTACAGGTACAAAATAACCATGTTGATTATGATCATTATGTATACAATGTACCAATACATGTTCTTGGTTAAAAAAAAAAGTAATATACTATTCAGATTATCTCCTCTTTGGAATATGTGTCAGTGGCTCACTCAAAAGTAGTACTTTGCCTACCAAATATTATAAACTCAGGCACGTTAAGAAATATGTACTTTAATTCATCTGAAAAGGCAAGACATGATGTGTTCCCTTTTGCAAATCTCAGCCGTGTTTTCTATGCATCTTTCAATCTTGCTTGTGTTAGTACCTGCTGCACAACCCCAGAGGACATTATTCACATTGCATTCTGGACAAATAGTTATGCCAGAGTTGTTCATTAAGCAACTCTGATTTTTAATTAAGGGAATGTATTTAAATATGTTGCCATATTGTTTACTGTATATTATTTAACCCTTTTGATAGCAGAAGAAAGGACAGGTATTTCTCTAGTGGCATATATAATTTTGTCTTTTGTAAAGGAACTTCAGGAGAGGTTTTGAAACTTGTAACACTTAAAATTTAGTAAAATACTGAATTGAGTTTTATATTTTAAACGCTGCTGGAAAAATTGTAGCTTTTTTTTTTTTGGGGGGTGCTGGGATCAGACTTAGGGCCTTGTGCTTGCTAGGCAAGTGCTCTACCACTGAGCCAAATCTCCAACCCTTGTAGTTGTTTGTTATTTATTTATAGTGCTGGGGATGCAGCCCAGGGCCTTATACATGCTAGGCAAGCACTCTACTACTGAGCTGTATTCCCAGCTCTAGCAATTTAAATTTATATCTATGTGCTTAGTTTAAAAATGTCTTGCTGATTATAAATGCTTCATATTCTTATTATTTAATATTTCAAAGTACAATAGGGCAAAGTACACTGTTGCTGATATGAGACATAAATCTATATCTCAAATTTTCTTCTTGATAATTAAAAAAAACTTGACCTATTTTTGTCATATCTGCCTGGCTCATCATTGTTTCTGTCTTGTAATATGGTTGCTAAAGGTCTTTTACTAGTGTACAAATGTGGGGCTGGTCACAGTCTTGTCAGTAAGGCTTACATTATCGTTATCCTTGACCTGCTGTTTCTTTGGAATGATCTTTTAAAACCAGCTGAGCATTTGTTCAGGGTTAATTTAGTTAAAGACTAGATAATGATATCTACAGTTAATCTCCCATCTTATTTAGGATACTTCTGGTACAGGATCTGAGACTTTAATGTTTGATATGCCAACCTAGGGTGTCAATCCATATTTAAATTTAGTTGTTACTTTTTAAATGAATGCATGAATAAACAAACAAACAAACTTTATATATTTTGTATAGTATGCAGCTAGGGTAGCACACATACTTAGGAGACCCCTGAAATGAAAAAGTAGATGGGAAAGAGAGAGGAAGGTGTGATGAATAAAACTATGGTCTCCAGAGGACACTATATTGGGACAGGATCCCTTGGAAGAGTGTAGCTATCACTGGAGTCCCAAGACAGGAAGTGGGGTTACAGATTCTCCCGTGTTGGGATTCAGAAACAGCAAGCACTGTGGCATTTTTACAGTGCTCTGATATGAGAGAGAAAGTGGGCATAATTTACCTTTTATTCTTTAGGAAAAGCAATGTGAGTCATTTTGTTGTTTTGAAGGATCAATGAGGCTTTTAGTTAGGTATATTTATCATGTTTTAGGAGAGGGGACCAAGTGGAAGATTACTACTCTCCTGAATGCCTTGGGCTCTTTTTGCTTTTATACTCAGCCTTCCTTGGATTTAGATACAGTTAGAGCAGAGGTTGGGAAAGGTGAGTGAGGCATCAGTCAGGGATGTCTTTAAACAAACATTATCATCAGCATTCCCCCACTACCCTTTCTCTAACTTGTTGGAATACTTTTTGGACAGTAGCAAAAGCTATATTTGGGAGTTTCAGCTCTGCCAGTAAACTTTGGGTGACTTTGGCTATGTCAGTTCTCTCTAGGAATTAGTTCCTTCACTGGCAGACTGGGAAGCTTGCTGATCTCTAAAGAAGTTTCAGCTCTGATGTCTTGTTCATTCCCTTCCAGGACAGTGCTCTGTCACAGAACTTTCAGTGAAATTCCCTGTCCTGTTTATCAACCCCTTTTGCCATATCCATTGTATCTTATAAAATGATAAATGCTAGCAGTCTAACTTAATACATAAATTCATGCAGGGTGAGTAATGAGTCACAGCTGTAAAATATTTCTATTTTCTGCTTTTCTCTTTTCCAGACAATGTTGACAGAGTACATTTTCACAATGGACTCCTGGACAGGGCTCTTGCAGTCTAACCTGAAGTGTGTAATAGAACTTTAGAAGGAAGGAAGGAAATACTAGCATTGGAAGGGTTGTATCTGTGAAGGAGTTTGGGCTGGATGAGATAGGCAGGGTGTTGGGACACAGCCATCAATTTATTGCATGTGTTTGGCTAGACTGGGAGCGGTGGTCAATGCCAGGCTTTTTGAATATGGTTTCTGTCACCAACAGAGCTAGCTGTCTTTGAAGTCTGCCAGTTAACCGCTTCCAGAATCTTAGAGTACATCTAGCACTCAAGAGGAGGAGGGTAGAAGAATCTCTAGGAAGGAAAAAACCACCATTTTTATGAAGAACATACTTTTCTTTTATTGGTTTTCTGAAAGATCTAGTAAACAGATTTCATGTTTTCTCATTTTCTTTTTGGTACCCATTTATCCCCATGGATGGAAGTAATAGTGAGTAATGAAGTGGTTGCATACCACATGCCACATATATTCTGGGTGCTTTTGTAAGATGGGGATAATAATAGTACCCATGTCATAATTTTTTAGAGATTTAAATATGCTAATACACTTGGAAAACTGCCTGATATGTTTTAAATTCTCAGTAAGTATTAGTGATTATTATTTTACTACTTATACAATAATTTTGGGGGTAGATGTCATTACCTCTATTTTATATAAAACGAAATCAAGAGTTGGGGAGGGAAAATGACTTGTCCAAGACTACATAGCCAGTGAGTAGCGAAACTGTAATCTAGACATAGATGTCCTGACTTGAAGTCCCATGATGTTTCTGCTACATAATGCTAAATAAGTCAAGAGATTTCCCCATATAATCTGTGAGCCAATATAATCAGGATAATAAGGAGCTGAATTATTACTGTGTGTTGTTGACTTTTTGTAGGTATGGTTATTAAAGCAGTCCTCACTTTGCGTAGTCCTCACTTTGCATAATTTCAGGTGCTAACTGAAACTCTTATATATCAGAACCGTATTTTCACTTCACGTAGTTCTGGTCTTTACACAACTCCTATGTCATGGTTTGGTGTTACTTACTATAGAATCATGCAAAATGTGGACGCAGCTCCATTATGCATTAGTTTAAGTTGATATGGTGTAGTGCAAAACAAGACTGATTGTACTTCTGTCAGCTTTCCATTCACATACAGAAATTCTCAAATTCTCTTTCCTTTGGACCACTTAGATGGTTCACTTTTATTTGATGACCAGTTATCTTTTTTCTTTCTCTCAAGATCCTGCTTCTGCTAAGAAAGAGCACTGTATTGCATAAGTTCTTTGAAGGTCACTAATGATTGGCTCTTCACTTACAGCCACACGATCTCTGACATTTAGATCAAGTAGCAGATCTCTGGATTTGGGCAGAATTACCTGTTATATTTAATCTGTCCACATGTCCCATTACATGTCTAAGCTTCTTTCTGAACTGATGCATTTCTTTCAGTCATTTTCAGCAATGTACAGAGCCAGTTAGGACAGTTTTCTCTCCACTGGTATTCTACTACATAAAAAGTGATGTATGAGTATTGCAATGTACAGTGAGCAGCCATTAAGTAAGAACGAGGGATATTTAAATTTCTTTTTAGATATAGATGCTTAAATTTTTAATCACTTAATAATCATTTCAATCTGAGAGTTATTGCATTGATGCCAAGTTTAGAGCAAAATAGTACAGAAAATACTGAAGGCTTGGATCTCTTTTTATTTTATTTTATTTTATTTTATTTTATTTTATTTTCTTACTATTTTTACCAAGAACATGTATTGGTACATTGTATACATAATGATCATAATCAACATGGTTATTTTGTACCTGTACATGATACATCTTGGTTTTCCCCCCTCTTCCCCCC